>JAXIVD010001572.1:27500-45000 GCA_036785275.1 Cancer borealis
GCATTCTGGAATGATAAGAAATAATGTCATATGAATTTATCATCCAAATCAATACAATATAGCAAAAGTATATTCTTCTCATTTCAAATGCATTCATATTACTGAAATTTTTCAAAACATTTTGACCAAGAAATTACTGAAAACGACTATAATTTTTCTGTTGCAGCAGTGGATGTAACTATGCTAGAATATCCATTATTTCTCTCCATAAATAACTAATTTCAGGGATTCATAGAGTCAGCCGAGTGTAGAGTGAAAGGGATCAAATTACTTTCTTTATTGATTGACAATTGATTTTGTGGCACTCTTTGTTCCTAAGCCTTGGCATATTAACCATTTTTCTTAAACAAAAGAAGTATGTGCGTTCTCACTCTGTACTCCACCACCTGTAATCATCAAAAATACCACATTGGGGAGGGGGTGGCCTAATGGCCTCAACGCCTCAAAAGTTTACACTCTCTCTTGAATATGTTAAAAACTAGAGAGGCTAATTGCCGCTAAAGCATCAGATGCATATAAACATTGTAAGTCCCATCTGAGGACAGTGTGGCAGCAATTTGGGTAGTCTTTGGCCACTAAGCGGTAGTACCAAATAATGGAAAATGGCCAGCGGATATTAGGGGAGCAAACCCAGGATCCTAGGCTCGCATGACTGAACGCTAGACCATTTAATGCACAAAAAATACATGTTCCTAAATTTGTGTTAAATCGATTAAATAGTTACTTTTAAAGTGGGGTAATGTAAGAAAAAATTTTGGGGGGCTTCAGCCCCTCGGCCTCCCCCCTGGTTCCGTCACTGAGCTAACCTAACCATATCCTAACATAACTTCAAAGACGCTTTATGAGACAAATAATGACTAACACTGTCTGAAACCTTCACAGATGTAATGAGTACACTATGTATGATAAAGAAAACAAAATAAGGTAAAATTTAAAATCTTCACCATAATGCAATTAAGAAAACCTCAAAATGCATCAGATAATGCAAAAATAGGTAAAGATTCATAAGACGACCTATTGGATATCTCATTACCTTTATAATGCACTGAAAATTCAACCTCAGATACTTGTTCAGATCACCTCAAACAATTATGCCACTGAATTACAGAAAAAAATGAATTTTTTTTTAGGTTACGCTAGGTTTAGTTAGGTTTACGTTTAGTTAGATTAGGTTATTTTATGATAATTTAGAAGCTATCAATGTTTTCTATGACTAAAAGTAGAGTATTGTGCGAGGTGTAGACGCCATTTTTTTCTTAGCCGCATGCCATTCTGGTGAAGATGTAAAAATTTACCCCCAAAAATTGCTTTGTTAGCATAACCTTTTCAGAGCTACATTTAAATAAACCCAACCAGACCTAACTAAATCTAATGTAACCTAATTTTTTTTATTCTGTAATTCAGCGGCATAACTGTTTGAGGTGATCTTAACAAGTATCCGAGGTTGAATTTGCAGTGCATTATAAATACGTATGAAGGAAAGGAGATATCAAATGAGTCGTCTTACGAATCTTTACCCAATAATATAACCCTGAATTCTCTAGAGCATTCTAGTGAAGATGCAAAATAATACAAAAAAAAAAAAAAAAAGTACGTAGGACTTCATATTTATATGGCAGTGCTTACAGGTACGACAGCCGTATCCTCATAGTGCTTGCTTAAAGATACGGGTAAATTTATACTTTATGCCAATATTCCACATCTCTACCCCCCCCCCCACCCACCCCAGCAAGCTTGGGGGAGCCTGGGGAATCGGGGGTTTTGGGGGGGGGGCATATGTGCGTGATATATGGCCTTTGAAAAATCTAGGGGAATTTCCCTAGATTTTGGGAAATTTCCCCAGATTTAACCTAAATTAACCTAACCAATCCTAACCGGGGGGGCTGTGCCCCCCCTGGACCCCCCCATGTGACACTGTTTCAACCTAACCTAACCTAACCAAACCTAATTTATCCTAAAAGGGGGGCACAGTCCCCCTGGACCCCTCCACAGACACTGTTGTAACCTAATCTAACCTAACCTAATTTTTGGTTGAATTGCAAATTTACCAAGTAAAATTTCAGAACTCACAATACCTTAATGAGAGCCACAATACCACACAGGCCTGTCAGACCTCAGTTTACAAGGCGTGTGGCAGTGGGGACACTGAACACCTGTTGGTAGGACGCCGTGTTCCCTCAGAAAGTCGTACACCAAATCGTTTTTGGAATGGAATTTTGCGATTATTTGCCAATAATCCAATTCACAACCTTGACAAGTAACTTCAACGGTAGCCATGATACAACTGACCTATGTTTCTAGCTTTGCCACGTCTACTATTACATATAGCAAGCTGTGATTGGCGCAGCTGGTGCTGGCAATTGGTGGTGGCACGTCATTGGACAGAGGAAATATAGACAATATAATAATCCTCTGTAGCAACAGCACCCAATCCCATGCTTGAAACCAAAGCCCGTGCTAAAAACAATTGATAGTGTTTGTTTGTTTATTTTGACTTAGAGATACAGTCCAAAACTGTTCCACATTCACGGACGTATTGCAGTGTTATTATTCATTTCCGACAGGTAGTGTAATCAGTGAAAATGTTGTAAATAGTAAGAGCAACAAGCTGAGGGTAGCCATAACCATCGACTGTTTAATGGCATAAAGTATAGTAATACCAAGATACGGCACATGCCTAACTTTTGGGTAATAAAATATAAATAGCTTATATGACCGAACCTAACCAAACCAAACCTAACCTAACTTAAATCTAACCATTACCTAATGAATGCTGTATCCCCATAGTGTTTGCTTATAGATACGGCACGTGCCTAACTTTTTGGTAAAAAGCTTTTATAACCAAACCGAACCAAATCATACCCAACCAAACATAACATAACATAAGTTAAGATTCATAAGATGACCCCAATAGGTTAGGTTAGGTTTAATTAGGTTTGCTTGAGTTAGGTTTAATTAGGTTTGCTTAGGCCAGGTTAGGTTTAATTAGTTTTTTTTTAGGATTACTTAAAGCAAATTCTCTCTAATTGATTTTGATGGATTTGAATTAATCGGACTCTTTTGTGACAATTTTTACCTTGGGGAAAAAAAAATATATTGCATGGCATAGCAAACAAACATCAGATTAATTCAAAACACATCAAAATCTATCATAAAAAAACAGTTTTGTCCAAAAAACGGTAAATATTAGTTTCCTTAACCAACCCTAACTAAACTTAACGTAACCTAGACAATAAAAATTTGCATTTTTCTGTAATTCAGCTGCATCACCATTTGAGGTGATCTGAACAAGTATCTGGGGTTAAATTTGAATTATAAAGGTAACCAGATATCGAGTGGTTAATAAACCGATTATTAACCCAAAAGACAATTTGAGTAATTTTCCGAATCTTTACCTTACGTTTCCGTCGCAAATTCCTAGTTTCTGCGTTCATGCGTTGCATTCAGCTTGAGCCCTGTTCAGTTATAAGTATCATTAACTCTACTGCATAACATATTTCTACCACATACCTTGGGGACGTGCTTCACAATGAGAGATAACTCAAATAACTTAGCCATACTGCTCCGTGACACCGGCCGGTTCACTGTTGTACTTGTGTTGGTGCGAGCCAAGCACCGCACCACACCGCGCCGTGTACCAGTGCAAACACAGATGTATGATGTATTATAATTCTAAATATTCTGCAGAAAAAAAGTATAACCGCTCCAATCACTAAAAATATGGTAACGTAAAATAAAATGTATTAAGTTTCTACAAACTATTACATAGTATATAGAGTAGTGGAGGATAATATTAGCCTACGAAGCCTCCAGATCGAATACGACCACAAAATTTCACCAGCAAGTGAAAAATCTTTTAAACTTTGATGGCGAGTGACGTGCTACCTCCGATATCCTCAGTTACCCCCGGTAGAGAGGTGTAAGTGAAGGAATTGGCTGACGGCTCAATGCGCTACTAGTCGGGTTTAAGCGCTATGTGGCGGAGGGTATTGCGCCAGTGGGGGGATCAGTGTGCTATGGCATGTCGGGTTATCGCCCTAGGTGCCTTAAGCTCTCTATCTTTATGCACAAGTTATTAAAATCGTTATCATTAAGTAGTTAGTGATGCCTCTTGCCTGTCAAATAATAAAAGCTTGAAAAAATAAAACAACACTGTTTTGGGAGCAGCTTGCATGGGTCTTCTGCCCCTAATCTTGTCCCCAAGAGTGGCATAGGTGATCCCAAAGGCTTTGGAAGCGCCAAGCATGGACATCTGTTTGGACCTCACCAGATCCACAGCTCTCTCCACCTGCTTCTGCGTGTAGCGTAGCCTTGATGGCATTTCAGTAAGGACTGTTGAAAACGAACAGAACAAGAATGCAATTAGAAATGTTGCTTATAAATGAAAGACAAACAAAAAAAAAATACATGCAAATACACGCAGTAAACACAAATACATGCTCGAATATAATACCTTTTCATTACGTAATTATTAGCCTCTCCTGTCATTTTTCGCTTTACAAGTCAAAACAGCTTGTGTGTAACATCTCATTTATGCTATTCACAATAACATTAAACATACTGAAATGCAGATAGTAGAAAGAGAAGACAAAAAAAAAGTAAGCACACTAGCCCGACAATGACATTCTAACATCGGTGATAGGCTACGCGGAATGGCGCACTTTGCCAACAATGATGTTTGTGGCTGGTGTTTCGCGCTACCCAGGCTATCACTCATTTGTTGAGACTAGGCATGTTTATCTTTAACCATTTAGCAGTCATGCATTGTAACAATGTATTAATTGACAAACAATGTTAGATTTGTGTGTAACGTTGTGACACGTCGTTTTCAAATTACACCACATGTTCTTCCTATAATAATAATAATAATAATAATGATAATAATAATAATAGTATTAATAGTAACAATGATAATAATAACAATAATAATAATATGTACTCATAGGTTTTCCTTTTTTTGTGTATGTGTATATTTGACAGTGTGTGTGTGTGTGTGTGTGTGTGTGTGTGTGTGTGTGTGTGTGTGTGTTCACTATGGTCTGGAAGATCACGCGCTGGACTCGTGATCGTCAGCATTACCCTCCCCGAAGGAGCGCAGAGCTCATAGAGACGGACTATGGGTGAGGTTGATACTCTCACACATCACACACACCCCATCCCCTTGCTCAAGGGAGGGAGAGACAGAAACCGCTCCCTGGCAGTGAAAATCCTTAGCGATCTGGGCATGATTCGTTAACCACTGACCCACGGGAGTGTGTGTGTGTGTGTGTGTGTGTGTGTGTGTGTGTGTATGTGTGTGTGTTTATGTGCAAGGTGTCATATTTATATGACATTGGAGGCAAGGAGGAGCTGGATGCTTAAAAATGAGTTGAATACATAATAGTATGAATGTATAAGGCGACAAGGAGTTAGGGAGGAGAGTAGCCTGTGGGTGTAGTGAGACCGTGGAATGCAAGATGAGAGAGGTGTGGCGATGGTGGTGAAGGAGAGGCGGTTGGAGAGGGTGGGGGAAGAAGGCTTATTATGGTCGTATGTGTAAGTGTGTGTGTGTGTGTGTGTGTGTGTGTGTGTGTGTGTGTGTGTGTGTGTGAGAGAGAGAGAGAGAGAGAGAGAGAGAGAGAGAGAGAGAGAGAGAGAGAGAGAGAGAGAGAGAGAGAGAGAGAGAGAGAGAGAGAGAGAGAGAGAGAGAGAGAGAGAGAAAAAAAATAAAGACGGAAAAGGGGAAGGTGTGATGAAAGTGCAGAAAAGGAGATGGAATCGTGAGGAACAAGAGGTGAACGTGAGGAAAACGGTTCTTTTTTAATGAGAAGAAGAAAGGAATGGTAAAGAAAAGTTAGAAAGTGCGTACATTATAAGAGAATAAGAAAATGTAAATAGTTTGCTTTGGCGAAGGGAAAAATGATGTGTTTTATGGAAAAATATAAGGAGCTCAGGAAGGGGAGGAGAGAGGATTTGTGATGCAGTGTAGAGGGAGTAAAACGGAGTGGAGGCTGACGATGAGGCGTGGGAGTTCGAGGTGTCACGAGAAAGATCGGGGAGAGTTTCTTAGGTCGTCAGGTCGAGCGAAGAAGGAGTTAGGCCGTTTTCTGTCCACCCTCTGATCCTCATGCTCTCCGGACCTTATGCCCTAAGAAGAGGAAGCATTAAGGTTGTAGGAGGGGTGTCCCGTAGTCATAGGTGTTGGGGAGATGAGGCGTATGGGGTCCTGGCCTAGCGGATGAAAGGCGATGGAATAGAACAAAACAACAGCGACGGCGTCCTGGTGTCGCCGGCACAGGGAGTGAGTGACGAGCTGGTCTGGGTCCTGCCCGACAAATGTAAGCAATGACGTCATTACTCATTCGGCAAACAGACTTTGCTCCGACCCACGCCCAGCTCAGATAAAGGAAGTGACATCCCCACCCCGCTGGTTCCTCACCCACGTCCTTACATACACACACACACACACACACACACACACACACGCACGCACGCACACACACACACACACACACACACACACACACACACACACACACACACACACACACACACACACACAATACTTAATATTCACTGTGTCTGTGTGTGTGTGTGTGTGTGTGTGTGTGTGTGTGTGTGTGTGTGTGTGTGTGTGTGTGTGTGTGTGTGTGTGTGTTAAATGATATGATAACAATATATTTACCTCATCGCATGTTGGTCTCTGATTCCCCTATTACACTGTTAGAAACACTGAAAGGCTATGTGAGTACTTCTCTGTTACTTGGCAATTTGGTACTCGAACCATGTCTTTTTTCCGCCTTTGGTGACACAGAAACTTGTCCCTCGTTATGTGCAAACCCTCCAGTCATGAACTGGGCTTGAGGATGATTATATTGTCAGATGACGACGTCGATGGAAGGGTATTTGGGTTAGCCGAGACCTACGAGTGTAACAATGAAATAAATGTAGTACTGTCGTACCTTAAGGTCGTGTACTGCTGGATAGCTTGTTTTTTATCTCTCTTGAAGTTCATGATAACTTGGGCTGCCGTTGGGCAGGTGTGTCTGACGAACAACCGGTGGGTGATGGGGGGATAACGAGTGTAATATAGACTGGTGGGTCTGACAAACAGCTGGGGATGATGGGAGGATAACGAGTGTAGTATAGACGAGACGGTGTAGCAGCGACACACACATTCACGACACACCTACATGCTCACACACCCAGAGGCTGAACCTATAATTACTTCCCTAGAGACCACGGTTGAGGTCGGGATTAACTCCTTGACCTCACCTCACCAGTGACCACCAGGCCAATATAAGCAGCCATACATACACACTGCTCAATCAGTCAGTCAATCCACTACGAGTCTACCAGTATACCACAGTTCACGTCGGAGAGCCAAGCCTCGTGGCATCCCTCACACATCACTCACCATCTCTTTCTGTTACCTGTCCTATCACTCCACTGCAGTCTCAGGACCGGCCTAAGCAGAGGTGCTTCTGGCATTTCAACTCTGCTAAGTGGGAGGACCTGAGGCAGTACTATTCTGATTTTCCTTGGGATGATTATTGCTTCCATGTCAAGAGATTCTTCTCTTTGTGCCGAGCGCATAACAGAGGTGATTATCTCTGGCATGGAGCTATACATTCCTCACAATTTCTCTAATACTAAAGCTAAAAAGCCCTGATTTAACTCTGCTTGTTCTCGTGCTGTCAATGATAGAGAGGCGGCTCACAAACGGTACCGTAGCCATCCATCTGCTGAAACTCATGCCCTATATATTTCTGCTCGTAATCATGCCAAATCTATTCTCCAACTTACTAAAAACTCTTTCATTAATAGAAAATGTCAAAGTCTTTCCAACTCTAACTCTTCTCGTGATTTCTGGCATCTAGCCAATAATATCTCTAACAATTTTACTTCTTCATCTTTCCCTCCTTTACTTCAACCAGATGGTCCCACAGCTGTCTCTTCTTTCTCTAAAGCTGAACTCTTCGCTCAAACCTTTGCTACCAACTCTAATTTGGATGATACTGGGCATATTCCTCCTACTCCTCCACCCTCTGACTACTTCATTCCTAAAATTAAAATTCTTTATTATGACGTTTTCCATGCCCTCTCTGACCTTGATTCTCGGAAGGCTTACGGTCCGGGTGGAGTCCCTCCTGTTGTTCTCATAAACTGTGCTTCCAAACTCGCTCACTGCCTGGTCAAACTCTTTCCTCTGTGTCTCTCTACTTCTACCTATCCTTCTTGCTGGAAGTTTGCTCACATTCAACCTGTCCCTAAAAAAGGTGACCGCTCCAATCCTTCTAACTACCTCCCTATAGCTTTGATTTCCTGCCTTTCTAAAGCCTTTGAGTCTGTCCTTAACAAGAAGATAATGAGGCATCTATCAGCTCACAACCTTCTCTCTGATTGCCAGTATAATTTCCGATCTACTGGTGATCTTCTTGCTTTCCTAACTGAATCTTGATCATCCTCTTTTAGGGACTTCGGTGAAACCTTTGCTGTCGGCCTTGACATATCTCCCGGAAGCCTTCGATAGAGTCTGGCATAAATCTTTAATTTCTAAACTACCCTTCTACGGATTCTATCCTTTTCTCTGTACCTTCATCTCCAGTTTCCTTTCCGACCGGTCTATTGCTGCTGTAGTGGAAGGTCACTGTTCTTCTCCTAAAACTATCAACAGTGGTGTTCTTCAGGGTTCTGTCCTATCACCCACTCTCTTTCTATTATTCATCAATGATCTCCTAAATCTGACTCAATGCCCTATCCACTCCTATGCTGATGACACCACCTTGCACTTTTCAACGTCGTATAACAGACGCCCAACCCAACAAGAATTAAATGACTCAAGGCGAGATGCTATAGGACGCTTAACTTCTGATCTTTCATTAGTTTCTGATTGGGGCAGAGCAAACCTGGTTTTGTTGAATGCCTCAAAAACTCAATTTCTACAAATATCTACTCGACATAACCTTCCAGATAACTATCCCCTCTTCTTCAATGTCACTCAACTTCTCCTCTCCTCCACATTAAACACACTCAGTCTATCCTTTACTAAAAATCTAAACTGGTGATTTCATATCTCTTCTCTTGCTAAATCAGCTTCCAAGAAGTTGGGTGTCCTATGGCGTCTGCGTCCATTTTTCTCTCCCTCTCAGCTGCTTGCTCTGTACAGGGGCCTTATCCGCCCATGTATGGAGTATGGCTCTCATGTCTGGGAGGGCTCAATTCATACAGCTCTTTTAAACAGAGTGGAGTCTAAAGCTTTTCGCCTAATCAACTCTCCTCCTCTAACTGACTGTCTTGACTTTTTAAGTCACCGCCGCAATGTTGCATCTTTATCTATCTTCTACCGCTATTTTCATGCTGACTGCTCTTCTGAACTTGCTAACTGCATGTTTTCCCCCCACCCGCGGCCTCGCTGCACAAGACTTTCTACTTCTTCTCATCCTTATTTTGTCCATCTACCTAATGCAAGAGTTAACCAGTATCTCCACTCTTTCATCCCTTACACTGGTAAACTCTGGAACTCTCTTCCTTTGTCTGTTTTTCCACTTGCCTATGACTTAAACTCTTTCAAAAGAGGAGTGTCAAGACACCTCTCATACTAAATTGAACTGCCCCCCCATGTCTATATTTCTCCTACTGTCATTTTTACAGGGTCTGGCGACAAGCGAGATGTTTTTTTTTATACTTATTTTATTTTTTCCCTTAGCCGGTACCCTTTAAATGTAAAAAAAAAAAATGTAGCCGACACATCTCCGCTACATTTGGTGACGCCCGGAGTGACAAAACTGAACAATGAACAACACCGCTGTTGCCTCCTGCACCACTATCGCTGCTACGCGTCGACAACCTCCACGCCTCTCCTGCCGCTTTCACGCCTCACTACAAGACCGCGGCTCCCTGCAGCCCTGACCGCGGCCTCCTGCAGCCTTGCAGTGCGGCCCTCTGCAGCCCAGTAGCTCTTCAGCACCGCAGCTACTGCACCGCGGCCTCTTGCAGTCGCCCGCCCGAAGCCCTGCCACGACCACAGCCCTGCAATCGCCAGTCCGGAACCTTGCAACGATCACAGCCCTCCAGTCGTCCGCCCGGAGCCCTGCCACGACCACAGCCCTGCAGTCGCCAGCCCGGAGCTCTGCCGCGCCTGCTGCCCCTCGCCCACGCGGCTCGCCCGGAGCCCTGCCGCGACCACACCCCTGCAGTCGCCGCCCGACGTCAACACACACGCCCTTGCTGCCAGCACGGAGCCGTCAACCAACCCTCGTACATTGTGTGTAGTACACACGCCCTTGCTGCCAGCACGGAGCCGTCAACCAACCCTCGTACATGGCATGTAGCACACACGCCCTTGCTGCCAGCACGGAGCCGTCAACCAACCCTCGTACATGGTATGTAGCACACACGCCCTTGCTGCCAGCACGGAGCCGTCAACCAACCCTCGTACATGGTATATAGCTGCACCTGCGTCGTCACTGCTCCTCCTGCTGCTCCTCACGCATCCTCCACGGAGCATCGCACCTCAGCAGCCCAGGTGACTTCTACAGCCCCCCGCACACCTGAAGCCGCAGTCCCGCCGGCGGTGCCTGTTGTCATCACGCCTCTCCACCTCATCAAGATTTTTTACGGCATATGTTTGTCTCTATGCATTATGTATATTCTTTTACGTTCCTCCTTCCTCGTCACTAAGGAGGGGAGTGATGTAGCAGCGACACACACATTCACGACACACCTACATGCTCACACACCCAGAAGCTGAGCCTATAATTCTTTCCTAGAGACCACGGTTGAGGTCGGGATTAACTCCTTGACCTCAGCTCACCTGTGACCACCAGCCCAATATAAACAGCCACACACACACACACTGCTCAGTCAGTCAGTCAGTCCACCACGAGTCTACCACTACACCACAGTTCACGTCGGGGAGCCAAGCCTCGTGGCTCCCCTCACACATCACTCACCATCTCTTTCCACTCTACAACCTACCTGTATATCAACCAACGTTGCAACAATAAACAATCAAAACCAAAGCCCGGTGTTGTTCCAATCCTTATGTAGTCGATACATCCCCGCTACAACAACAGCGGTTGATTAGTCGTGAAGTACACAGGGGACAGGGGCAGTGACATGTAGTGAAGTACGCGATAGGCAGGGGTGTTGATTAGTAGGGATGTACACACCGGACGACGGCGGTGACTTGTACTGAACTATCCATCAAGACGGGGGCGTTGAGTGGTAGGGAAGTAGACAACGGGGACGGTGGCAAAGACTAGTAGTGAGGAACCCACGGAACGAAGGATGGGGGAGAGGAGAGGGAAGTGGTCAACAAGCTGACCATGGCAATGGCAGCTCTAGGGAGTACCTGGATCCATGTCTTCACCCTATGAGGCCAAGACGGGAAGTGTGTGTTTTGTGTGTGTGTGTGTGTGTGTGTGTGTGTGTGTGTGTGTGTGTGTGTGTGTGTGTGTGTGTGTGTGTGTGTGTGTGTGTGTGTGTGTGTGTTGTGCCATAGTGAAAGAAAGCAACAAAAAGTGTACATGTCAGACCTTATATGATGCATCAATCTGTCTTATTTTCTTGTTTAGTAATGAGTATGCATCTCTCTAAACACATAAACCTACCCAGTCGTGGCATGGTCAAACAAGTTATGGTGGTACATGCTGGTATCTGGGGTTAGTTCTCACTCTAAGGTTTCTTAGACCGTTCATAAAAAGTTGGCCTTGAGTCCTTGGCGTTATTGGTTACATTGGTCACTGCTCACTGTGGTGCAGGAAGAAACAACAGGTATGGAGAACATTCTATGAGCAGACACACCTTCCATAAGATAATAAGAAGGTAGATGACAGCAATCACAGCATAGGAGTGAGGATTATTTGATTCGAGGCCTTGTAGTTGCCACATACCTCTATACATTTATGGTCTATCTAGTTGAGCCTGGTTATTACTACGTTCTTTCCATTTGTATTTTTTCAGTAAGTTCTGTGATTATGCATATGGTGAAAACGTCGATGTCAGTAAGATAGTTAAATTTATTTCATGAAGACACTTCGATAGTGTCTGTTACAACCTAAGCACAGAGACACAGCCTCAAGCGCACTAATAGTAAGGAAAGAAAAAAAACAAGGAGTCAACAATGCATGGTCATATCACATAATTCTATTATCATCTGACGTCATAATTAGACAATATAATCTCATAATTATGACAGTAACAGAAATATAGTTCGTTAATGCTACATATGGTGGCGCTGGGTATGAGCCAGGAGCGAGGGTGGGGGAATGGGGCTTGGGAGGCGCCGAGTGAGAAAGTCCCATCCTAGTCAGGCAGCGCGCGCGCGGCAGTGTAGCTTGAATAGTGAGGGCGAGTGGATGTCAGTGATGGAAAGGGGCCGCCTTATAAACTTAACTAGTATTAAACCGTGATATTAGGGGTGACAGTGGTGAGGATCTGGGCTAGTGAGATTGGTGACTTCCTAAGTGCTGCAAACACGAATAAAAGTGCCCGGGAGGAATTAACTTACATAACGTCCGAAAAGAAAAAGTTTCTTGACAGCACAAACTCGAGGAAGAAAGGTAAGAAAGCTTTTGGCCGCCCGACTGTAACCTATATTATTTCACCGAGTGGGACAGTCTCTCTCTCTCTCTCTCTCTCTCTCTCTCTCTCTCTCTCTCTCTCTCTCTCTCTCTCTCTCTCTCTCTCTCTCTCTCTCTCTCTCTCTCTGATATAAGGTGGGAAGAACTACCAATACCATCATACATGGTAAAGCAGCTGACATTCAAGCGTTACCTGTACAGTTAAGATATTTGCTGCTGCACTTGACTAAGTGTACCACTTATATTGGTAGGGAACCATCGTATTAAGGTCGATGTTTTTTGTGTGGTTTGTATTTCTAGGTGATGATCTCTCTCTCTCTCTCTCTCTCTCTCTCTCTCTCTCTCTCTCTCTCTCTCTCTCTCTCTCTCTCTCTCTCTCTCTCTCTCTCTCTTTCAAGCACATTAATATAGGATCAACAATTCCGGTTTTCTAATAGCCGGAATTGTTTTAAATTTACTAGTTTATAAACAAAAACATCAGCATTTTATGTAAATATAATAATTAATTGGTATGTTTGAAAGGTTTCCATTATAAAGATTTCATCACAATAAAAAATCATAATAAAGTTCAAAGTTTATAAATTCCATAAGAGAAAGTACAGCACGGCTACTTAGGTCACTTCTTAGCAGAGTTGAAGTTTCTTGCTGCTTGACCATATGAACTTTGGCGGTAGCAATATAGTATATTGTGGCATAACACGATAGTTGTGTTGGCTCATTGCATAATTCAACCAACTTTGCTTACTGAGCTCTGTTGGCATACGCAGAGAGGACCCACGCGACCGATAGTTCGTGCAAACTTTACTTTACCTTTTTTTTTGTTTGCTCACGCGCCCTGAGCTGTTGAGGCTCCTGATTTGGTGGATATTCATTTTTTACTATACATTCTATATTTAATTCAACTATTACATTCTGTATTCAACTCTATTTGTTCTGTCACCACTGCTTCATATACTGACGTAAGTGACTGGAACAGGAGGAAGGCTGGGGCTGGCTGCGTTAGGGCGAAGATAACAAGTCATGGATCAGCCCCACGTCAAGAGATAAGACAACATAATCCCTATGTAATAATCATGACATTTAACTATTTGGTCGCATGGAGAAAGCATACAGGAATAATCACGGGAGGTAGGGAATTTTGGAAGAGGAGGAGCAGAGGAGAGGAAAAAGGGAGGAAGGCATCACAGGACGTCCTTGGGGGAATAATAGACCATGATGATTACCCGAGGCATTTCTTCTCGGGTAGATAAAGAGACAGGATAAAGCCGGATGTGTGGTGTAAAGGAGAAGGTGGTGGAGAGAGGAGAGTAGCAAGTAGACTAATAGTAGAGGAAGAGAGTGTAGGTGAATGTGAATGCATATAGGTTATAGGATGTGTTGGGGGTGGGGTAGGAAAGAAAAGAGGAGAGGAGTAGGTGAGAGACGACGACGAAAAATAAGGGGGGATCGGATGCAGCATACATATATATATATATATATATATATATATATATATATATATATATATATATATATATATATATATACATATATATATATATATATATATATATATATATATATATATATATATATATATATATATATATATATATATACATATACATATGTCCTTACTTAATTTGGTTCTCTAATTATTTGTTTAATTTAAGTTACATCACTTGTTCTCTCACTCCTCACTTATCTCTTCCTATGTTTCGCTTCTCATCCTCCTCTTTCCTTTCCGTGTTACATCTCCCCATTCCTCAGCCGTCTCTGCCTCTCTTAATCCTCCCAAACTACTCCTCTCACAATTTCTTCACACCATAACTATTCTTCACAGTCCTCCCTTACCACCTCCCTCACGCAGAAAATCACTAAACTCATAATATCAAACTCAAATTAGCAAACGTTTACTTGAGCTGCACTCTTTGAATGTACAAGGAAGGCAAATACACTTGGACGTCAAAAGGTTCAGTAATCACGCTTGAAGGATTTATATATTTTGCAGTTCATATGTACACTATGATGCTCATCCTCGGAAGAAATAAGTTGTCGAATTTTTTCTTTTTTACATGCCTGTTTAAGGCTGTCATTTGTTTCTGCATTCCACCATAAAATTTTGGTTCAAACTGTGTCGTGTTATGCTTGTTGACGCATACTCATGTGTGTTACAAGATTTTCAAAAATTGTTACTCGCCGAAAAATTATCATCCGGGTTTTATTTTTACCACAAAGCAATGAATAGGGAACCGAGAGGGGAGACGGAGGTGAGGGGTGCGGCAGCTGCTCTTCCATAAGAGACGACTATCAAGGCTGGAGGAGGAGAAGCAGGAACAGAGGAGAAAGATGATGATAAAGAGACAGAAAGAGACATAATTAGTGGTAGTGTTATTCTGAAAGCGTCCTTCTTACTAAAGCGACGCTGTATATTTTTATTACAGACTAATATTGGGTTTGCTCTTAACAGCGGCAATTATCCTTCCATTACATTAGCATAGACGTTTATTTTTTTTATTGAACGATCTGAAATATGCATAGATTCTTTGTTATAAAGGAGGCTTTGTTTAACTCTTGCCAAGTGGAGTGAGAAGCACAAATACGCTCAAGCTGTCCAGCACAGGGATGAGTGTTATATGTCGATGCCACGCTGTGATAACTACTACTTTTCTTGCTAACGAGCCAGAGAGAGAGAGAGAGAGAGAGAGAGAGAGAGAGAGAGAGAGAGAGAGAGAGAGAGAGAGAGAGAGAGAGAGAGAGAGAGAGAAAGAGAATCATGTTGAAAAGAGTGTCTGATGCCACAGGTCTTCAGCGAGGCTCAAGGACAAAAACAGGAAATAACATTTTTCATCTCCATTAGAGTCTGATTTTGTCTCCAGATAACAGCATCTTCCGGAGCAAAATTTCTTCCCTCTCCTTGGTATACCCAGGGGGAGAGTGCATTACGAAAGCTTTGTTTAGTTAATCCCTAGTTGGCCTGTGTGAGAGCAAGTCGTGGGCTAAGGGACGGGTTTAGTAAGAGTGCATAACCCGAGGCAAGGAAGTATCTCAGACTAACCTTCATCAGGTGATGCCCAGGGATCTGAGATGCAATTCTAAACACAATTTTGACCTAGACAGCTTAAATATATTCAACTGGCTTATGCAATACGCGCAGGAGACCAGGTGACAACACATTTGGGGAAACGATTGGTGAGGCATGTTGGGGATGCTCAGGTTAGGCTCTGAACAAAGCCCCTCATCACGTTGCTCTCCTGATGGCATGCGACTCCCACTTCCTGCTGCCTATCGCTGCCAAGGACGCTCAGAAGGCTTCAATCTTCGTTGTTGAGCTAACACTTATGATGAGAAATAATAGTGAAAGAGTAACCAAAGGTCCTTGCCATGCTCCATCTAGGCCAGTGGTTCCCAAACTTTTTCAGTTTGTTACCCAATTTAACATGCCACATTAGGCGTGCTATCACTTTCACAAAATGTTGTCAATATTGATGTATATGGCTATATTAAAACACTAGATATACTTTCTTTTCTGTCATCCCTCCATTACTCTCGAAAAACTATTATTTTACCCCCAGCTTGGAAATCACTGCCTTAGGGTCTCTTTCGGCATTTCTAGCTACTCTCATTCCGTATTTTTTCTTCGCTTTTTCTCTGGTTTTTCCAAACTAACCTAGTTAATGTAATGTAACTTTTAAATAATTTTCCCAATTTTTGAATCTTTTGTATATCCCTCTTTTCATCCCTATCAAGTGTTTTAAACGATCTGTCATCCCATCCACTCATCCACCAATTAACCAGATTTTACATAGTATTTTTATTTATATTTTCTTAGAGGTGCAGAAAAGATAAATGTTCTTCATAATATTCGCAAATGGATTGAAATGTTGATAATTTGGCCTTACTGTCTGTTTTTAAAGCGTTGAGAGAGAGAGAGAGAGAGAGAGAGAGAGAGAGAGAGAGAGAGAGAGAGAGAGAGAGAGAGAGAGAGAGAGAGAGAGAGAGAGAGAGAGAGAGAGAGAGAGAGAGAGAGAGAGAGAGAGACACACACACACACACACACACACACACACACACACACACACGAAAAAACATCCACTGCATCTTAACACCGACCTTCTTTTCCTTTCCTTGGAAACTTTCTCCTATACCTCCCTCCCCCCTCCATTCCTTCTTATACCAGTCATGCAGTAGTAATAAGTTGACCCATAATACTTCCCCCCTCCTCTCCTCCATCCCTCAGACCTTCTTAAACTATAAGGTCGAAACGCAAATAATAAAGAAGTGTAAAAGGTCAACCTCGAAATGATAGAATTAAGGTTTGTTCTTTTTCTTTCTTTTTTGTAATAAGATGGTAAACTTATATATTGATAAACCAAAAATAATAGTAATAATAATAATAATAATAATAATAATAATAATAATAATATAATAATAATAATAACAATAACAATAATAGAGAGAGAGAGAGAGAGAGAGAGAGAGAGAGAGAGAGAGAGAGAGAGAGAGAGAGAGAGAGAGAGAGAGAGAGAGAGAGAGAGAGAGAGAGAGAGAGAGAGAGAGAGATATGCGAGCAGCCAGACATCAGCATCTTCCCAGGACACATGTTAGCAGTTTGTTAGTGCAACTTAGATCCAATCTCCGATCTTGAGTCCAATCTGACATATTAAAACTGTTAGATCTAATCTGATAAATCTGAAATTTGACTACCCTAATACTCAGAGCATCTCAAGTTGGTAAAATAAGACAATTATAAAATCCATTATGGTGAATCAAAGTGAGCGCAACAAGGTGCACGGCACGTGTGGATGCTGCACGGGCTTGAAGAAAAAATTCATGTGTCTCCCATGGAAGTGTAGGAGGATGTTCAAAAGGAACACTAGCACCACCACCACCAGTCAGGAGGATGACCTGAACGAGTGGGTGATTATTGAAAAGGTCTCCCCTGGTGATTGGCA
>JAXIVD010001572.1:56947-61947 GCA_036785275.1 Cancer borealis
GTGGGTGTTAACATTGGGTGGAGGGTGGAAGTGGGTGGGTGTGTAGTGGAATGGTGGAGTGTGACAATTACTATTAACTTCTGTGCATCCGGCGTCCACTACAATTACATGTGTGTGTGTGTGTGTGTGTGTGTGTGTGTGTGTGTGTGTGTGTGTGTGTGTGTGTGTTAATCCTGCTGCTGTCACTATCACAATGTTTTTTCACTTATATAGACTCGGTATTGCGTGTTACCATCCCACACACACACACACACACACACACACACACACACACACACACACACACACACACACACACACACACACTTCCAAGCTTACCTCCTCCTGCTCTTCCGTTACTCTTGTGTCCCTGCAATTACACTCAATTCCGGACCAATCATGTCATCATCATTAGGTGGACCAGCCTAGCACAGCTCTCGCCATCATCACCATTACTGCGCCTTCACCATCGCCTCCCTCATCAGCGCGTTGGGCCGCCTCCTTTGAGCATAATTTGGGCCCATTTGTGTTCCCCATACAGGCCGGTGGGTAGGCCGTAGGGTGGATGACACGGCTGCGACGCCACCACCACCACTACCACTACTACCACCACCACCATCATCATCACCATTACTACTACTACTACTACTACAACCATAGCCAAATAATTTTCTTACACTCCCCCCTCACACACACACACACACACACACACACACACACACACACACACACACACACACACACACACATATACACATTCCAACTCTCACATATAGCTTCCCCTTCCACCTCTCCTCCATCTCTCCTCCACCTTCCCTCCACCTCCCTTCCACCTTCCCTCCACCTTCCCTCGCTTTCCATACTAGTCTCACTTAGTCTTGTCACCTCGAAGGCAAAGGCAGCTCTCCACCACGACAGCCGCGCTCTACACCCGCAGGGGAGTATGTGGAGGGGAGGTGAGGCAGGGGAGAGAGTGTGCAAGGGGCAGGGGAGAGTGTGGAAGGGGCAGGGGGCGGCAGGGGAGGTGACGCTGGCGCCTCCACACAGTCCCGCCAATACACAACCTGCCATTAGTGTGACCAGCGCGTTTTTACGACTTTTCAATGATTAGGGAAGCTGTGGAGGATGAAGGTGGTAGCTCTGAGGATGTATACACTGGCGCTCTCTCTCTCTCTCTCTCTCTCTCTCTCTCTCTCTCTCTCTCTCTCTCTCTCTCTCTCTCTCTCTCTCTCTCTCTCTCTCTCTCTCTCTCTCTCTCTCTCTCTTCCCGTTATCAATTTTCCATGAAACGTCTGACCTGCATCTTTTCTCTTTTGTATCTGTTGTATTTTTAGAGTCTTTGAGGTATCTGTGTGTGTGTGTGTGTGTGTGTGTGTGTGTGTGTGTGTGTGTGCGCGCGCGTGTGTGTTTGCTTTGATATTGACTAATGAAGATTGTGGTGGTGGTGGCGATGATGGTAGTGGTGGTGGTGGTGGTAGATCTTCTTGATGAATACAGCAGGAGAGAGAGAGAGAGAGAGAGAGAGAGAGAGAGAGAGAGGAGAGAGAGAGAGAGAGAGAGAGAGATGGTATCGTGGAATGTTTGTTTATATAGAATGGAGTTGCTAGATAGTAATGTCAAAAACAATTGCTTTGTTTGGAGAAGGCGAAAAAAAATTGCTTGTTTCCTCACTCTCCTCTCCTTCTACTCCTCTTCTCCTCCTCCTCCTCCTTCTCCTCCTTCTTCTCCTCCATTCTTCCTCTTCTCTTTGTCTTTTGTCGCCTTCAGTAGTTTTTTTCTTTTTTACCTTACTAGTCTTTCTATTTCCTCCTCCTGTCTTTCCTTAATCTTCTTTCCCTTCCATGTCCTCCCTACCTTACCTTACCTTACCTTACCTTACCTTACCTTACCTTACCCTACCTTCCCTTCCCTTCCCTTCCCTTACCTTACCTTACCTTACCTTATCTTACCTTCCCTTCCCTTCCCTTCCCTTCCCTTCCCTTCCCTTCCCTTCCCTTCCCTTCTCTTACCTTACTACATTACACTACATAGTCTCTCCCTTACTCCTTCCATTGACTCCCTTTATCTCCCCTTTATCTCCCTATCACTCTCCATCTCTCCCTCCTCTCCCTCCCTTCCTCCATCGTAACACTTCGTTCCTGTCATTCATCCACTTTATGTGAAATGCTAAACTTATTTGACCAGTAGAGCCTCTGTGCTACATTCTTTCCTTGGCCTTCCTTCCACCTCCCCTCTCCACTCTTTCCTCCACTTCTTCCACTCCTCCCAGCAAGCTCCTCCATCCCACTTGTTCATTCTTTTTATGCCTTGTATTTTAATTTGCATGTATCGTGTTTTCTTGCGTTTTAGTATTTTCCTCCTCTCTCTCTCTCTCTCTCTCTCTCTCTCTCTCTCTCTCTCTCTCTCTCTCTCTCTCTCTCTCTCTCTCTCTCTCTCTCTCTCTCTCTCTCTCTCTCTCATTTTCTTCACTTTCGCTCTTCTCTTTACTTCTTTCTCTTTCTTTCCTTCTATTTTTAGCTTCCACCTTCTTTCCAGGGGTTACCTTACACACACACACACACACACACACACACATTCTCGATTACTTCTAAAACTTTGCATAGTGGAGGAGGAGGAGGAGGAGGAGGCGGCAGTGATGGTGGCTGGGATGTTGGTAGGAGGAAGAGGAGGAGGAGGAGAAGGAGGGGATGATGGTGGTGGTGGTGGTGGTTGAGTAAGGAGTAGTGGTGGTGATGGTGGTGGTGGTGGTGGTGGTGGTGGTGGTGGTGGTGGTGGTGGTGGTGATGGAGCAATTTCAGTTCCATTCAGGTTGGCGACTGAGCGACGCCCGGGCAGCCAACCATTCACACTCCCTTGCTCTCCTTTCCCCTCTCCTTCCCCTCTCCTCTTCCTCTCCCCACTTCCCCTCTCCTTCACCTCTCCTCTTCCTCTCCCCACTTCCCCTCTCCTTCACCTCTGCACTTCCCTTCTCCACACTTCCCCTCTTCACTTCCCCTCTCCACTTCCCCTCTCCACTTCCCCTCTTCACTTCCCCTCCACTTCCCCTCTCCACTTTTCCTCTCCTCTTCCTCTCTCCTTCCTTATCTCCACCCCCAATCTTCCTTCCACCTTCCTTCCCCTCTCCTTCATTCCCTTTCTTCTCCCTTCCCCTCTCCTCCCCTTTCCTAGCCATTCACACTCCCTGGCTCTCCTTTCCTCCCTACCACCTGCCCTTCCTTCCATCTCTCCCCTAATTCTTCTTCACTCTTTTCCCTCTCCTTTCCTGCCTCTCTCCTCCCCTCCCCTTCCTTCCCCCTGCCTCCCCGCCTGCCTCCCCTTGGGCTGGCCAGGTGAGGGGACTCATGCCAACACAGAATGCTTATGGTCGCAAATAGCCCATGTTGTTATGCCTTCAAGGTATTTCTCCAATCACTGGCAAGTCATCTTCGTGTTGATGGATTTACTTACACTAACTTGTCCTTCATCTTTATTTATTATTTTGTTGTAAGATTTGTTTTTTATTTATTTATTTTTATTTTATTTTATTTGTTTATTTATTTATTTTATTATTATTATTTTTTTTTTTTTTGTTCATGGTTTGTGGTTGTGGGTGGGGGCGCGAGTGTATCTTCCTGAGCCTAGCGCCTTAGTTTGCTCCTCCTGTCGTGCCCAGAGGCGGTGGTGATGTTGGTGGAGCCCTAAACTTCCTGTTGCGTCTGTGCCCCGCCGCCCCGACCGTCCCGGCGCCGCGGCCTGCAGGGGGCTCACGGCGGGGCCTCGTGAGTCATCCTAATGCTGCTTAATAGATGTGGTGAATCAGGGCACGGGTCCATCGGATGGTCACGCCGAATATAAATGTCTTAATTGTTACCAGATGAATATTCTGCAGCGTCACACCCGCGGGCCGGGCCATGGGTGGCGGCGGGGTATCAGCGGGGCATCAGCAGGACTGTGGAGAGGATACAAGGCAAAGGAGACCGTTTGTCTTGTTAGCAGAAGCGGGCGAGCGGGTGTGTAGAATAGTAAGGTAGAGGGAGAGGAGGGCGACGGGCGCTTATTCAGTGTTGATTCCTGTTTCTTTGTTTTGAAGGTTTTAACAAGTTATTCACAGCGTGTCCTGCGTCAGCACCGCCGGGCCAGCACTTGGGGGGGGGGGACGGAAGGGAGGGCTGAAGGGGGGGAGTCACCTGGCCAGGACTTGAACTCAGGCCAGCACTAGTAATGCTAATCACTTTACCACACACACACACGTGTAGGAAAAAAATATTTTCCCACTGAGTTGATGACAAACTCGTGTGTCACCGAGCGGCTGTGTTGTTCTTGGGTTGATGTGGTAGAGTTAGAGGGGAGGGGGGAGTGCGCCACACCACGCCACCTTACCACCGAACTTACATTGGTGGGAATGGAAGGTTTTGGTATAGGGGAAAGCTGGTGTCCTGTAGTGTGCGGGGCGGGGTGGGGGGAGAACATTCGATTTCCTGGGAATGTGTTTGACGTCCAGTTTGGGGTCAATTATGAACGGAATTGGAACTGAATTGGAATTGATTGGGAAAATAGTCGAGTTAAAATTGAATTGGAATGGACAAGAAAATGTTTCCAGCAAAGTGAATTGGAATTGATTTGATAAATGGATGTGAATTGATGTTACATTGAACAGAATAATGTGTTATGTTCTGTGATGTGATGTATTTCTTTAATATATTTTTAAAACTCAACTATCGCGTAAAAAGATCACAAGAAAAATATTTTAAAAATGCAATAATTTAACCTTCTCTGATATATCTAAAACACTTTTCCAGAATTATTAGAATTATTATATTAAACTTCCAGATTTCTTGATAAGACCAACAAATAAGTCCTTGCAGTAATACCTCACATCGTGCCTGCAAGCATTGATGGTGTGGTTTGAGGGCAGGAAGGACGTGATGTGGTCTGAGGCTCAAGTCTCGGTAATGCGTGTTGACTGTAGCTGCGTCTTAGGTAGTCTCCTTGTAATTAGTGGTGTTTTTTTTTTTTTTTTTTTTTTTTTTTTTTTTTTTTTT
>JAXIVD010001572.1:64447-81731 GCA_036785275.1 Cancer borealis
TCCGTCACCTTGTTTCGTCGTCCCAGCGGCTGACTCTCGTGCTTTGGGGTCAGGCCTTGTGGTGCCTTTTCTATATTCGTCACAACGCCACTTTTTCTTAAGTTTATAATGTAACGACGTCCTGTGAGACTTTGTGGCAACCAGCGGCGGCGAGGACGAGACCCCAGACCCCAGACTCCAGATCATCGCGCATGACGTCACGAAGCCGAGCACATCCTCATGTAAACAAAAGGTCAGGTGGTAATGTATGACCACCACCACCACCAGTGCTTGGCTTCCTTCCACTCTAACCAGTCTGTTGTTATCACCATCACCGCCCACCTATCCAGCCTGTTATCATCCTTAATACCATCCACCAACACCCATCCTGCCTAGTGCCTTCTACCCTCCGTTACTGACATCACCACTAACCCTGCCGTCATAAACTCATCCTGTCCCACCACCACCACCACCGCCGCCACCAGTACCACCACCACCACCACCACCACCACCACCACCACCACCACCACCACCACCACCACCACCACCACCACCACCACCTCTAGCCGCCACCACCAGCAGTGCGCATCTCCCAAATCCACCAAGCCTTCCACCACCACCACTGTTCGTCCGCCTTACCACCATTGTTCAGATGCCTCTGCCACCACCACACGTGCATCACCACCACCACCATCACCACACGTGCACCACCACCACCCCACAACCACCCCCACAACCACAACAACAACAACAACAACATCGGCGCCCAGCAAGTCGCCGGCTGCAGGACCCGCCCACCGCCGCCGCTATTCTTAGTCCGGCGGAGCTGGGCCGCCGCCACACTCACGCCACCTCCCTTACCTCCCGCCGGCCCGGTAACTTCGGCTTCCACTTTGCTTTCCCTCTGCCCTGCTGGTGGTGGTAGTGATGTTGCTCCTGCCTTCTGTGTGCCTGAGTGCGCTGGGTGAGGCGGGGCTCGTAGTGGGGATCTGGGGGAACAGCGGCCGAGCAGGTTGTGGGAGCGGCAGACAGCTGGAATTCAGTCATCGATCTGGGTGCGGCGGTAAGGTAGAGCCGGCTGGCCACGAGGCAGGGGAACGCCGACCCTACAGCCGCCTCCGCCGCCCGCCGGCCAGACTCAGTGGGTGCGGGGCATCACAGTGTCAGGCTGGCCCTCACCGCTCCAGAGTGATTGTAGCACGTCTTGGTCACCCTTCCCGCACCTTGGTCATCACGGCAGCACTTTTTCGTTTATTATGCTGGCTGCAGAGGCCTCTGTCAGCAGCCCAGCTGGCGTGGCGCCTCTCAGGGTCGGGAGTGTGACGGTGGCCCCCGCCCAAGTGCCAGGCACTCTCCGCAACCCCCAACCTCCCGCCGCCTACCGCTCGTCTCCCCCTAACAGGCACGGCGTCTCAGGGCTCTGGGAACACCTCGTCGTCCTTGATAGGTCATACACGGCCTGGCATTTTCTCTCCAATAAAAACAGTACTCGTCTGGATTTCTCTCCTTTCTTCTCCTCCTCCTACTCCTCCTACTCCTTTTGTTCATTTCCCTCTCTCATTTCATGATGGTGAATATGATAATGGTAATAATGATAATGATTATTATTATGATTTTTTAAATTATTATTATGATTATGATTATGTTGTTGTTGTTGTTGTTGTTGTTGTGTATATTAATTTTGTTGATGTTCATGTTATTATAATGATTACTCTGAGCCAAGACAAGGAAGCCTCTTAGCACACAGTCGCGTTGCATTCCTCCTTGGCGTGGCACGGGACCCTTCGACTGGAGGTAAAGGCTGGGAATGGGACGGCAAGGAAGGAGGGAGAGGCGGAGGGTCAAGGGGAGCATAGGTCAGCCACGTGTCTCCCTCCTCCATAGCCTCCCGCACCCCTTCCTCCCTCACCCTCGCCGCCGCCTCGCCCACACGCGGACGTAAAATCAATGGACAGACCCCGCGAGTCAGTTCCTGGAATAGCCGGGCGGGAGGTGCGGCGGGCAGAGGCGGAAGTTACCATTCCTGAGACACTGAACTGATTGGTGAGATAGTGTGACTCACGAGGAAGAGCGAAAACACAGGAGGAGGGATGTATAAGGGTGTGTGTGTGTGTGTGTGTGTGTGTGTGTCCTGCAGGAAGAAATTTGTTAAAGGGGCATTTTGGATCGAGGGAGAGTGGCTTGTGGGTAAGGTGGAGGCGAGGTGGAAGAAAAGGTTTGGCAGCAAGTGTGTGGACCGGATGGTAGGTGTGTGTAGAGTGTGTGTGTGTGTGTGTGTGTGTGTGTGTGTGTGTGTGTGTGTGTGTGGTTGGGGGTGGACTGGGTGGGTGGGTGAGGGAGGGAGATGGTTGTGGTGGTAGTGTTTAGGTGGTGTGGTGGATGTCAGGGCCAGATTTACCCGGCAGCTGGTGCAGGTGCTCAACATTGCCTGGGTACGAATGAATGACTGACTCAGAATACCCAGCCGATGGTGGCTCGGGCACCTGGTAACCTGGGAGCCAGCTGGCGAGCCTCAATACAGAGAGAGAGAGAGAGAAAGAGATAATCAGTACCTTTAGTTCTCAGTAATAAGTCACACATCCCGTAATATTTCACATCCTGTCAACTGAACAGAATCATACATTGGAGAACCGTCAGTACACACACACACACACACACACACACACACACACACACACACACACACACACACACACACACACACACACACGCACCACCATCGGCATCCCTGGTTATCCTTATCCACCGCCGGCCGGGACTGCGCTACTGTTTCTCGGAACTGTTGACTCATAACTCGCAGAGGTGCATCGGCGTCCACCGTGCAGCTGTGTGTGAGGGTGGGGGGGTGAGAGGGGACACATACCTACCAGGTGTTGGTGAACGGGTCGGGCACACTTGTATGGTGCTATGTATTACGCGCTGCCTTGCCTGGTATGTAGTATTTCAAGCATGACTAACACTAACACAGTCAGGCTCCACACAGTCTCGCTTGCAGCCCGGGTGGCGGCCGTAAATTGTGTGTGTGTGTGTGTGTTTGGTGGTGGGGCTTGTTTAGCTCATTTTGTTGTTGATATTATTATTAATATTATTATTATTATTATTATTATTATAATTGTTATTATTATTACTACTATTATCATTATCTTCATCATCATTATCTTCATCATCATCATCATCATCATCATTATCTTCATCATCATTCCAAAAACAGCAGCAGCAGCAGCAGCGGCAATAATTGAGGTGATAAAACGGCAGTAAATCTCGTACCACTCAATCTGAGGCGCCTGGGTTCGATGCCCTTTGTGAACTTAGAGTCATCCACGTGCTTCCTAGGTAGGCGTGACCCGCCCTGTGTGGCTTCACGCCCTGCAGCGTCACGGCGGGAGGCGGCACCAGTCCCCTGCACCTACAGCCTCCCATGGTAACAAAAAAAAAAAAGAGAGAATAAAATATAAGTAAAGAAAAGGAAAAAAAGATATGAAAAAAAGCTAGCGCCATAACGGGCTTCATCTGCGTTGAACATTTTACGTTGTCGATGTAGAAGGACAGACAGACAGGCAGATAGATAGCTACATAGGTGGGCAGGTTGTACAGATGACCGTAGTGGATGTATACACAGGTAGGTGGATAGACAGATCGGCGAACCGTTTTCTTTTGGTGTTACGAGTTAGGGTGCATTGTAATGGTGGTGGTGGTGGTGGTGGTGGTGGTGAAGGTGCCTTGGTGTTCCTGGCTCGCGAGAAAGTTGCTGAGGAATGCCACGAGTCGGGCAAACACCTGTCTGGGCGGATTGGTTGGGCACTGCAGGCCTCAAGGTGTTGATTGTACACACACACACACACACACATACACACACACACACACACACACACACACACACACACACACACACACACACACACACACACACACACACACACAGGACTGCATAATAATTTACAAATAAGGGATATAAAACTGAGAGGCTGAAGCCGTGAAAGTCACCCCAACAGACTGCATTGACACGTTCCCTCGTGTCTCAAGGTGGCTGGTCGTGCCGCCACCTCACACAGTAATGGGGCAGGTGACATTTACACCACACCTAAACACCATTAAAGGACGACTTCCGACACTCCACCACCTCCACCTCCACTTCCACCAACACCTCCCTCCACCTTCCTTCCCCGTCGCCTCACCCCAAAAAGGTGGAGCTGTGACCCGAGGTATCGCCATAATGTTAAGTGATTTTATTTTAAAGTTCTCGTAAATTGCTTGAGTCTGGAGTAGAGAGAGAGGGTGGAAGCAGGTGGTGTGCGGTGAAGCTGTGTGATGGCGTCCTTCCACTCCACATCAAGGCTGGAGTATATGAGTGGAAGAAGATCAAGAAACATTCATCTGCACACCCTGGTGAAAATAATGTGTGTGTGTGTGTGTGTGTGTGTGTGTGTGTGTGTGTGTGTGTGTGTGTGGTGAAATGTACTCGAGAGTTGAGTCATACTTGATGTCCGTGATATTCGAGAATATAAGAATAAAAAAAAGTACGTCTAAGTCGTGAGATGGTCTATTTGAGACCTGCTGCCGCCAGTCACGCCACACACACACACACACACACACACACACACACACACACACACACACACACACACACACACACACACACACACACACACACTACCTTATCGTGTACGTGAATCGTACGTTGACGAGGTTTCTAATTCAAACCTTCACATTGTGTACATACTTTGTGGTTCAGCATTGGGTGATAACGCAGCCGTGGAATGAAACTTAGACGTGTTTGTGATCATTGTTTGCCAAGGAACTGGGGGCGGGAACAGTGGTGCCACGTAGGCACCTGACCTTCCATCCCCCCCACCCCCACCCCCGGCGAGCGTGAGGCTTCCCCCGCCACGCACAGCCGCCGCCCGGCAGCGTGCCGTGTAGGGCCGAGTGGGCGGTGAAGGCGTCTTCCAGTCGCTAGTGGCAACCTAACCCTAATGCCAGTCAGTCTGTCATCAAGAAGATGATCAATATTAGGCCTTGTAGGCCGAGGCCGTCACGCCGCCAGGTGCTAGTGCTCAATGACCTATCCGTGGGAACAAGGGGCCTGCTTGCCTGTTCTGACCGAGGCCACGCAGCCTGTATTGACCCTCCCCTCGCCGCCCGTCATGCTCCCGCGGCGGCCCGTCATGCTCCCCCTTCCCTCTCCCCCTCCTACTCCTCCGCCACCTGCTGTTAATGCCGTTGAGGCCGTGTAATACTTATCTGGTGGTGTCACGGGTGCATGCTGCGGCTGTCTCTGTCCTGCTTCTGCCGTTACTGTTGCTGCCACGTCGCTGCTCAGGGTCACGTAGAAAGTTACGTGTTGCAGCTGCCTCTGACCTGCTGCTGCTGCTGCGGCGGCGGGGGCGGCGGCGGCGGCGGCGGCGGCGGCGGCGGCGACGACGGCGACGACGACGACGACGCTGCAGAGACGTTACGTGCTATTAGTGGCTTTGTCCTAGAGTGGTGGTGGTGGTGGTGACGTGTTTACTGTTGGCAGTGTCGTGATGATTCCCCGCGTGTGGTGGAGTGTCATGTGTATCACAGTGATGGTGGAGGCGGGAGGCGTGGGGCGTGGCGGAGTCTGGCGTGCTACTGACAACACCAAGTAATTAGAGTCAAGAACCGACATGCTCCGCGGCCTGTGAGGATGCGGCTGACGTCAGACATGAAGTATGAGGGCAGGCAGTGGCAGCCGGTGGGACGTGTGTGTGTGCCGGACGGGGGCTTGGCAGACGGCGACACTGAAGGGACACAGGTGGCGGAAAGGGGAGGATGGGTGGTACAATACAAAAAAAGAAAGAAAAGAAGAGGGTGAAAATGAAAATAATAAAAATAAAGATGGGTGAGGAAGAGGGGTAGACAGCGGTGATATTGTGTGAGAAAATGGCAGTAAAAGAGATAAAAAGGGAATCCGGAAGGTGAGTGTAAAGGGTAAATATTGGGGAAGGGGAGAACAGTGCAGATGGTCGACTGTAATAAAAAGACGGAAAGAAGGCAAGTATGAAAGAAAAAAAGAACAAGAGAAAACGAGAATGGGTATACACTGAAATACTCAAGAAAATAAAGTAAAAAAAAATACATATATATAAATCTAGTTCCGCTATAAGAAAAAAACAAAAACAAAGTCAACACAAACAAAGAACAAAAAAATAAATATTCAGAGATAGGGGACAAAAATGCAGACATTACAATATTAAAAGAAAGAAGAGGGAAGGGGAACAGAAAGAGGGGAGAGCAGAAGAGCAATAATAGAGGGGATAAAGGCGAGGGACAGTGTACGAAACAGAAAGGACCAGAGGAAAGGCTGTTGAGTGGAGGATATAGAGGTCAAAATAAAAGCAAGAAAAGGGAAAAGAATGATAAAGATAAAGAAAGAAATGAAGGAAAACAAGCAGTAAAAGGGAATAAGATAAAGATTGTAACAGATGACGAGATAAATAAGAGAGAGAGAGAGAGAGAGAGAGAGAGAGAGAGAGAGAGAGAGAGAGAGTAAAAGAAAGCTGATGTAGACAAAGAGGAGGCAGGAAAATCCATAAACACACAAAGGAGAGAGAGAGAGAAAAAAAAAAAGAGCCACATACTAACAACAAAGAGAATAAGTAGAGAAAACGTTAATAAAATAAAGAAAGTAATGCAAAACAAAGAAAACTGAGAGAGAGAGAGAGAGAACGAACCCGGAAAGAGGTAACGAAATGCTGCAGTCCTCGTGGTGATGGTGGTGGTGGTGGTAGTGGTGGTGGTGGTAGTGGTAGTGGTGGTGGTGGTGGTAGTGGTAGTAGTGGTGGTGGTGGTTCTGCGAAAAGGCGGGTCGTCTGCTGTTCAAGTTCCGAGAAGTAATTTTGTTGGTGATTGCTGTTTGTTGGTGGTGTTTTGTGGTGGTGGTGGTGGTGGTGGAGGATCATTTCTAAAGGTTCATCTCGTTCTTTAGGAATGCAAGGAGAGATGGAGGGAAAGAAGGGAGGGAGGGAAATAGTCTATCTCAGAAGGAGTTCAACTTATGATTATTAGTTTTGTTATCAGTGTTGCCTCCCCCTCATCCTCCTACGATTGAACGAAGCGAAACACTTTATCTCTAGTAGAATCGTTAATATTTGGATTTATTTTCATCATCGCAAATTGTTAACAGTAACACAATTTAATCACTTTAGAAAAAAAACTCGATAAGCACTTGGCATCAGTTCACCAAATAGAATATTTCATTCCTGCGTAAAATATCTACACATTTTTATGGTAGTAATAGCCGTAAATTATGTGTTTTCAAACTTTGATATATTAGTTTGTCCATACTACATGGTATCATTTCCTCTTCGGCCAGCTTCCGTTGGAGGGAGGGGTGGGTGGGGAGGAGCCTTCCACTTTGGTGTCCTTTTATCTCTAACGTGTAGATATTATAGTAGTTGTGTAGCCACACGGACAGCCTCGTTAGGTCCAGTAAGACTGTTGCTGTCTGGTCTTCCTTTGTACTCTTTCTCTTCCTCCTTATCTACAGTTACTTCACAAGCATACTCTCTCTCTCTCTCTCTCTCTCTCTCTCTCTCTCTCTCTCTCTCTCTCCTCTCTCTCTCTCTCTCTCTCTCTCTCTCTCTCTCTCTCTCTCTCTGCTCCTCACATATTTGTCTGTCTCCTTGCAAAGAATTTCCCATGCTGCTTTCTTGGTAGACTTTCACCACTGGGCAAATTCCTCTCTCTCTCTCTCTCTCTCTCTCTCTCTCTCTCTCTCTCTCTCTCTCTCTCTCTCTCTCTCTCTCTCTCTCTCTCTCTCTCTCTCTCTCTCTCTCTCTCTCTCTCTCTCTCTCTCTCTCAGCCCTATCAATACCCACCTTTGCGCATTCCTCGTGTGATCGCTGTTGCTTTCTCTCTCTCTCTCTCTCTCTCTCTCTCTCTCTCTCTCTCTCTCTCTCTCTCTCTCTCTCTCTCTCTCTCTCTCTCTCTCTCTCTCACAGACACTTTTACTCCACATTTATGAATACATTTTTTTATCTTCATTCCTTTCCTGCTGATAAGTTAGAAGGGCGTGGCTGGTGGAGGTGGAGGAAACCGGTGGTGGGGAGGAGGGATAGTGGTGGAGATAACACCCGAGAGGAGCAGGAGGAGGAGGAGGAGAAATGGTTGAGTCTCTCTTTTAAAGCCAGTGAGAAAATGGGAGACTGTCTCGGGGTGTGTATGGGAGGGAGGGAGGTATGGTTGGGTAAAAAAAAAAGAGGAGGAGGGTGGTGGTGGTGGTGGTAGTCTGGTGACGGCGAGGATGTTACGTAATAAACCAAACACAGACGGCTTGGTTGGCCTTCCCTCCCTCCTTATCTCCCTGCCTCCCTCCTCCTTTCCTCCTACCATCCCTCCTTCCCTCGCTCTCTTCCTCCTCTTCTGGGAACTACGGTTGAGCCAGACAGGAGAAGAGGAGGAGGAAGAAGTGGCTGGGTGGAGGAGGATAAGAGTTGATGGGTGGTGGTGGTGGTGGTGGTGGTTGGGTCATGTGGTGTTGCTGGGGTTGATGTATGAGGTTGATGGTGGTGGTGATGAAGAAGAGATGTTTAGAGTGTATGTATGTATGTTGTGGTGATGATGGTGGTGGTGGTGTGGTGAGTGGTACTAGAGACAGCGAGAGAGAGAGAGAGAATCACTCTTCCTGATAAGCCTCATCCATTCTGCCGTCTCCTCCTCCTCCTCCTCCTCCTCCTTCTCCTCCTCCTCCCTTCTCCTCCTCCTTTGTTGGTGTAGCAGAAGTCACTCATCTGCCGTTTTTTGTCTCCCTGCTAAGCATCCACGCCCGTCCCTGCTTTTTCACCCTGCCACGCCGCCCTAGGGACCTGTCACACTACTCACTCGCTTCCTAATTCCCTTGAGTGTTGGAGATAAGAAATTATGCTCCTTTTGTTCCTGTGTGTGTGTGTGTGTGTGTGTGTGTGTGTGTGTGTGTGTTAACCCAGCGTAACATATCTTAACAGCACCTAATCAGACGCAAGATAACACCATGATAACATAACATAACATAACATAACAAAAGAGCAAAGTATTAGGTCATCTTTGTACACCTGTAATGAACCCCAAAGTACCCATAGCATAGTATTACCCATTCCTCCCATTCTTTTTCCTACGCCTTTATTTTCCTTCTTTTTTATTTTCCTTCCTCTACATATTCCTCTCCCTCATTTTTACCCTCCATCTCTCCCCTTACCTACTTTCTCCTACCTATTCTAGCACCCCATCACTCCTATGTTCCCTTATTCCCAATTCTCCTGTTTTCCTCCTTCTTCCCCCTAACGTTCCAGCATCCAGGATTCGTCAGTATTCCAGGAAGCGGTCCATTCCAGGAACCCCATCATTCCCGGAGCCATGGCGTTCCAGAACCTAAACCTGAACTGTGCACACACACACACACACACACACACACACACACACACACACACACACACACACACACACAAAGGGGCTAAACTGATAACAAACTGAGACAGACTTACAGATAGACAGGTGTACAGACAGACAGCCATGTACAAGTTTAAACAAGGAGTGGTAATGACACGTACACAAGGAGGGAGGGAGGGAGGGAGGGAGGAGTGAAAGGAGAGGAGTAAAGGTGGGAGGGGATCTTCTAAAGGGAGTATGTAAGAAGGAAGGTGGAAGGGAAGGTGTAGTATGTGATAACTGGAAGGAAGGAATAAGGGAGGGAGTGGAGGGAGGCTCCCCTGTGGCGTACACATTCTCCACTCCCTCAAGGCCGAGTGCAAGGCCGCTGTGGCCCTAACTCACCTGTGCCGCCCCAACCAGGTGTTGTCATTCACCACCACCATCACCACCATCACTACAACTACTACTACTACAACAATCATCACCACCTCTCATTATCAACTCGATTAGATTCTTCATAGCCTTGTTACTTCCCAACACCTGATAACACACACACACACACACACACACACACACACACACACACACATAGACATACATTGTTATCATTATTATTCTTCCACTATTTATCTTTTATTTACTTTCTTCCTCTTCCTCCTCCCCTCTTGCTCCTCTTCCTCCTTACCTCATTACTGTCCCCACACACCTTCCTCCAAATTCATAATGGGCAGTTTACAATACAAGAACCCATTACTACATTTTCCTCACCATTACTCACCCCTTTTCTACACCATTAGTCAGCCCATCACCCCCATCACCCCCTCATCACCCCCAACACCATCCCCGGACCACCCACCACCCTCCCAACACACATTACCTACCACACATCCGCTATCTACTCCCTACCCCCCTCCCCTTCGTCCACTCCGCATCCCCCTTACACCTCCGTACTCCAGCATCAGCCTCACATACACATGAGAGAGAGAGAGAGAGAGAGAGAGAGAGAGAGAGAGAGAGAGAGAGAGAGACAAAGAGCTTGGTATATGGGAAAAATTAATTGAGTATGGGATGGTTAATGAAAGAAGGTTAGAGATAGAAGAGAGGAAAGAGACAATAGGGAATACCAAAGGGAGAATAAAAGGAAGAACTTCAATGGAGGAGGAAGAAGAGGAAGAAGAAGAGATGGTAGTGGAAGAAAAAAGGGAAGAGGTGGGAGAAAGGGACAAGGAAAATGCAGAAAGGAAGAGGAGGAAAAAGATAGAGAGGAGTTGCAGGAGGAGGAAGAGGAAGAGAACAGGTATTGAGAGAGAGAGAGAGAGAGAGAGAGAGAGAGAGAGAGAGAGAGAGAGAGAGAGAGAGAGAGAGAGAGAGAGACGAGGATGTTTATTGACCTCCTTGGGCTGCTGCTCTCCCAATATGGCTACCTGACCCTGCCCCACTGTCTTCTTTCCTCCCCTTCCCCTCCACTTCTCCCTCCCCTCCCTTGCCTTCCCCTACTTTCCCCTCCCTTTCCCATCCCTTCCTTTTCCTCCCTTTCCCCTCCCCCCTCCTTTCCCCTTCCTTCCCCCTTCCTTCCCCTCTCACATCACCCAACCGAGCAACAGTTACCAGAACCCAACCACCTTTCACCCCTCCCCGCACATCCATCCCCACCTCCCCACCACCCCAGGGCAGACACAGCACCCTTCCCCCCCACCCTCCCCACCCTCCCCCACTCTCCCCCACTCCTCACTCCTCACCCCACCTCGCTACGTAACACTGAGGACTGAAATAGAGGTGACTGAGAGGGAATATGTGTTTAGTAATATAAGAGCAAGAGGCGCGGAGGAAGCTGAAGTTTAACTAGAGAAGAAGAGGGAGGAGGGGAAGGAGGAAGGGGAGGGGAGGAAAAATCATAAGAAACGGAGGAAGGGAGTGGATGGGTTGAAGAAAGACAGCTGAGGAACGACAACCACGGAATAAATGAGGGGAACAGAGAGAGAGAGAGAGAGAGAGAGAGAGAGATGGAGTGGCATGGTGGAACGGAGAGGAAGAGAAAGAGGAAGGAAGAGGAGACGGAGAAGAGAGGAGGAGGAGGAGGAGTGGGGGGGGGATGCACCACAAGGCACCACTGCAAGCTGCTCGGTCATTCACCCCAACTTGTACCCCTCCCTTCCCCGCCCTTCCCCTCCGCCCTTCCCCTCCGCCCATCCCCCGCCCGCCCACCCACCCACGGCACCTCCACTCAAATATTCCGCTCAGCCGCTGCCACGAACTGTCCTGCATTGGGGCGTCTCGTGGTGTTGTGGTGTTGTGGTGTTGTACTTTGTGTTTTCTGTTTTACGTATTGAGTGGGTGATGACGAGAAGGAGGAGGAGGAAGAAGAGGAGTGGTGGTGTGTAGGTGGACTGCAGGAGTGGAGGCCCCAAGGTTACAAAGAGAGAGAGAGAGAGAGAGAGAGAGAGAGGAGAGAGAGAGAGAGAGAGAGAGAGAGAGAGAGAGAGAGAGAGAGAGAGTTACCTAACCCAAGACTTGTGTTGCTTGCCATGTAACCGTTTCGATGCATAACGTGCCCCCTTGTCCTCCTCCTCCTCCTCCTCCTCCTCCTCCTCCTGGTGGTGGGGGTGGTGGTGTGTCTTGCCCGCCTGCCGCTATTTGACCTCCTCCTCCTCCTCCTCCTCCTCCCTCCTTCCCCCACTTCTTCCCCGCCGCCTCCTCCTCCTCTTCCTCTTACTTCCCTCTCCTCCTCCTTCCCTCTCCTCCTCTTCCTTCCCCTCCTTCTCCTCCTTCTTCTTCCCCCACTTTTCCTCCTCCTCCTCCTCCTCCTCCTCCTCCTCCTCCTCCTCCCCCTCCCTCCCCCTCCTCCTCCTCCCCTGCCATAACTGCCTTGCCCCCTCTCGTTTTTACAGCTCCCTGCCCTCCGCCTCCTCTTGCCGCAGCCCTGCCGACCCTGCCTGTGCATGTACCCAGGTCTTCCCCTCGCCGGCTGAGAGGAGGGGTGGGGGGGGGAGGTGGAGGAAATGTGGAGGGGTCTTCTCTACCTCTTGTTGTGTAGATAGTGCAATGTTGGGGATGGGTAGTGGGAGTTTTGGGGAACCTTCACCACCATCACCATCAACACCACTATTATTACTATTTTTTCTTGTTTTAATAGATTAGTTACATCCATGAGGAAATACTACTACTGCCACAAATACAACAACAACAACAACAACTACTACTACTACTACTACCACCATCACCACCACCATTTTTATCATTCTCACCTCCACTAATGTTTTTTTCCTCTTCTTTTTTTCTTTTACCTGTCTAGTAGGTTGAGATTTTAGGCCATCAGCTGGCGCCACACCTCACGTTAGTCTGGCTGGCACCACCACCACCACCACCACCGTTGCTGCTAAAATCATTACCACCACCACCACCACCACCACCACCACCACCACTACCTCTTCTACTACATCAGCCTTGCAAGGACTTATAAGATCCGTTGCTGTTTGTAATCCTATGTAAATTCTATGTAAACCTTTGTAATCCTTTGTAAATCTCATTACCATATCAACCACTACGAACGTCATTACTATTTTTTCACCACCACCACCACCATTATTACCACTTCTATATCACCACTGTAAGTACTGCTGAGATCATACACCTCACCACCACCACCACCACCACCACCACCACAACAACAACAACAACAACAACAACAGCAACCACAACCACCACCACTATTCTTGGTCACTCACCTCACCACTACCTTGTCCCGTCTTGTATCACGCCTCGTATTAACCTTCCCTTCACCCCATTCCTCCTCTCACTCCCTTCCCCTCTAGAGTCGTTTCCTAGTTAGGTAGAATATTTGTGTGCCGCGAGAAGGAATGTATAATAAGTCTTTAAAAAGGAGAAGGAGGACGAGGAGGAGGAGGAGGAGAAGGCAGAGGAGGAGGGATGCAACTGCCGTGATTAAAGGGAAGGGTGTGAGGGTGAGGGTGAGGGGAGTGTCACCGGAACTAGGCCAGAGGGAACGACGGTAGTGGTGTGGCAGCGAGGGTTCATTTGTACGTCTGAGGCGGTCCGTGATGGTAATGCCACACGCTGCTGGGGGGGAGGGGGAAGGGGGAGGAACTAGCGAGAAACGGGATAGGAGGAGGAACAGGAATAGGAGAAGTTAGAGTGGAAGACAGGAGGAAGAGGTGGTGGTGGTGGTGGTGGTGGTGGTGGTGAAGGCAAGAGGTAATGGGAGGATAGGAGGTGGAGGGAATATAAAAGAAGGAAGGTCGTAGGAAAGAGGCCAGTGGAGGAGAATGGAGGAGGAGGAGGGAGGAGTATTAGGTAAGAGAGGAAGGGAATAACACTGTAGTAGTTGACTAGAAGAAGGAGTAGGAGGAGGAGGAGGTAGTGGTGGTAAAAGGAGGAGGAGGAGGAAGAGGTAAGGAGGGAGAAGGTTTGAGTTGGGTTCATGCACTAGAGGACACAACACAAGTTTTTACAGCCGGCTGGGAGGGTGGATAGGTGAGGGCAGGTGGGTGAGGGGGCGTGGGTGGGGGTAGAGAGAGAGAGAGAGAGAGGGAGTGGGCGGACCCTCACCAAGCCACTACACCCCATGAACTGTTTGGGACGGTCACCGATGTGCTTGTAGGATAAACACGAAAAGAGGAACCTGAGGAGGGAGCTGTGGTTAGGTTTTAGGAGGAGGAAGAGGAGGAGGAGTGTGAGGAAGGACGGGGTAGGTGGTAGGAGGGGCAATAGTTGTTGGGCAAGAAGAGAAGGGTTGAGGTGGGTTCTGGGGAGTTGGAGCAGTGGGGCAGGGGACGAAGGGGGTTGGGGGGGATGGGTAGGGGGTAAAATATGGGGTTAGGGGCGAGTGGGGTAGGTGGAGGCATGCAGAGTTCGAAGAAGGTGGGTGGAAGAAGGAGAGGACGAGGTGGAGGGTACAGCTTGAAGGTAGGTGGAGGAGGAGAGGAGAGAGAGCGTGGGTGTTGGAGGACGAAGGGGGCGAGGTGGAGAGGGATGGAAGAGTGGATAGATAGAGTATAGAGAGTGAGGTGAGTGGAAGAGGAGGTGGAGGGAGGAGTGCCCTACATTATCCCTTGCTACAGTGTCTTTTTAATCCCAAGATGTCCTAAATACTTCTCTTCCTTTCCTCTCTCCTCCTCCTCCTCCTCCTCCTCGTTTTACTTTATGGTTAGGAGTGGGAGTGGGAGTGTCCGGTAAGAGGTGGAAGGGTTAGGGACAGAATGGGGCTTGTGGGTCTGTGGTGGTGTGGATGAGTGGGTGGAGAGTGCGTGAAGGATGGTGGAGGTGGTGGAGATGAGGGAGAGTTACGGTACATGAGGAGATGGAGGAGGTAAGAAAGTGGAGAGGGATAGAGGTGATTGGGGAGAAGGAAGGAAGGGAGGGAGGGAGGGAGTGGAAGGAGGGAGGGAATTGGTGGTGGGGTGTTGAGGAAGGGAAGGAGGGAGGGAGGGAGTGGGTGGGTGGGTGATGTTGGGAAGAGAGTCACGTATCAGAGGATATACATTCAACATCTGAATATAATACACCTTGTTACTTATTGCTATGACTATTCACCTGTGGAGCGGAACGTGTGGGCGGGCGGGGGTCGTTGGGGGGGGGGGGGTGAGGTGACGAGGATCAAGGTGGAACACACACACACACACACACACACACACACACACCAGGGTCAAAGGTCTTGTGGGTGGAGTAAGTGGAAGCAAGAACGGGTGGTGCTTGTGAATGGAAGGTGGACGTTGTGAAGGAGAGAGAGAGAGAGAGAGAGAGAGAGAGAGAGAGAGAGAGAGAGAGAGAGAGAGAATGTTGCAATAGATATGTGAACGAAAACAATATACTGATAGTGGATGAGAATAATACAAAGACTTGTGGACAAAGAAAAGAAGGAGGAGGAGGAGAAGGCGTGTATCATGAAAAAAAATAATGTAGAGGAGAGCAAGGAAGGTGAAAAGGTGAGGTGAGGCAGACTGACTGAGGGGAAGGAGGGGTGAAGAATGAGGAGAATGAAGGGTGTCTGGCGCCACGACAATAATTTGCATGTGGAGAGGTGGGATCAGGTGATCGTGGAAGGGAGTGAGTGTTCTCTTCATTGGCACCACACACCAGGTTGTTCACCCCACCTGTCTGCCGGCACCCCACTCACCTACCTCTGTGTTGGGGGGGAGGGGAGGGGGATGCCGTGGGAGTGGTGAATGTAACTTTGTAAAGGAATGTTATACTGTGTGTGTGTGTGTGTGTGTGTGTGTGTTGTGGTACATATGTGATGGCTTTTGTTGCGTCGTGGCGGTGGAGATAGTAGTAGTAGTAGTAGTTAGTAGTAGTGGAAGTAGTGGTGGTGGTGGTGATGATGGCATTATTATTATTATTATTATTATTATTATTATTATTATTATTATTATTATCACCATCATTATTATTATTATTATTATTGTTGTTGTTGGTGTTGGTGTTGGTAGTGGCGGGTGTGCCAGGACGCTGCTGCCGTCCCCGTGACTAACATGGCACTGTCTCCTTTCCCAGGTACGTGTGTGTGTGGTGGCGCCGCGGAAGTCCCAGCCCTCCCGCCAGCCGGCCAGGTAGGTAGGTCACGCACACCTGCCTGACACACCCACACACCTTAAATGTATCCCTGGCACACACACACACACACACACACACACACACACACACACACACACACACACACACACACACACACACGCACGCACGCACAGCACGCACGCACGCACGCACGCACACACACACACACACACACACACACACACACACACACACACACACACACACACACACACACACACATACACACACCTCCTCCGTCTCCTACTACTACTACTACTACTACCACAGCAACAAGCACTACTACTACTACTATTATTATAATTATTACAATTATATATATATATATATATATATATATATATATATATATATATATATATATCCATCCATCCATTATTAAGCACTCTCTCTCTCTCTCTCTCTCTCTCTCTCTCTCTCTCTCTCTCTCTCTCTCTCTCTCTCTCTCTCTCTCTCTCTCTCTCTCTCTCTCTCTCTTTGTAATTAATTGGCCCCAGAGCAACATGCTGAGTCAAGGAGAACAAAAAATAAGGGAAAGGAAAGGGTGAGGGGTAAGGGCTAGACGGGGAGGGAAGGAGAAAAAACAAAATTATGACAGATTGAGAGACAGAGGAACGAGTAAGATTAGAACAGGAGAGAGAGAGAGAGAGAGAGAGAGAGAGAGGAGAGAGAGAGAGAGAGAGAGGAGGGTAAAGGGAAATTGGAACTAAAAAGAAAAAGAATGTAATAAGAGATAGAAGGATGAAAGGGAGGTAGAAGGGAAGGAGAAACTTGAGCTAAAGAAGAGAAAAAGCTGTGTAAGGGAAGAGAGAGAGAGAGAGAGAGAGAGAGAGAGAGAGAGAGAGAGAGAGAGAGAGAGAGAGAGAGAGAGAGAGAGAGAGAATCATAAATGGACAGTACCATAAATTAAGTGTAGACAAAGAGTTAGCACGTCTGACTGAACTTTAACTGACTGACTGACTGACAAGAGGTTGGTAGTAGTAGTAGTAGTAGTAGTAGTAGTAGTAGTAGTAGTAGTAGTAATAGTAGGGTAAAAAATCTGAACCTCAATCAGTCATAGCATTTCAACTATAACACAACCAGTGATCATCATCCTTATCACCACACCTTTAAATAACACCTTTACAGCGTCCCTTTTAACCAGACATCATCATCATCAGCAGCAGCAGCAGCATCCACTCCCCACCTCTGTTAGGGAGATGAAATGATAAGGCGTGTTTAGTCTTGTCTACCTGATGTCTGCCCGATTCACACACACACACACACACACACACACACACACTTTTTTTTCTCTCATGGAAACTTTTCCCCTCTTCCACCTAAGTCTCATCTTCTCCCCTTTCCTCCACTTCATTCTTTCCCTCCC
>JAXIVD010001573.1:0-5000 GCA_036785275.1 Cancer borealis
CTCCCTTCCTGCCTTCCTCCCGCCTCCTTCCCTTCTCCATCCCACACAACTCTTCTCAGTGATATTTTTATTCATCTTAACATGACAATTATGTCGAGCAAGAGTTACACTAAAAAAACTTAGGCCAAAAAAACAAACAATAAAGCGGGAAGGTTCTAAATAGAGTAAGGTTAGTTTAATTCCCATAATGTATCGATCCAACTCTCTTAAAAGACTCAGGTCGGTAAGGCAGAAAGTTTCGAGGTTTAGTTGTGCAATGGATGAAAGAGTGAATATTCTGGTTAACTCTTGCACTAATAGGTTGGACGCGTTATTATTGAAAGCAGATAAAAAGTCTTCACAGCGTGTTATCTTTCCTCTCCCACGCTGCCTATACAATGGACCTGCATTTCCTTCCCCTCACCTCCTCCCTCTCGCCTCCTCCCCCTCACCTCCTTCCCTCTCACCTCCTCCCTCTCACTTCTACCCCCTCATCTTTCCCCCTCACCTCTACCCCTCACATCCTCTCCCTCATCTCCTCCCCCTCATCTCCTCACCCTCACCTGCCCCCTTCACCCTGCCCCCGTGCCTTCAAGGTGGTACAATTAGGCATGTATGGGAGCTACTGGAGTGGAAGGAGGAGGAAGAAGACGATTAAAAAGGGGAGGAAGAGGAGGAGGGTGATCAGCAGCATCAACAAGAAAAGGTTGATAGGGAGGAAGAGTGGGCGGAGAAGGAGGAGGAGGAGAACACATAGGAACACATAGGAAGAACAAACAGCAACAGGCCTACTGGCCCTTACGAGGCTGTTTGTGATAGACTAGACTACACTATCTAATCTGGGGTGAAGGATACAGGATAGTAAGGGTGAGGGATTCTCCCACCAGCCACGACTGGCAGGAGAGGAAGGCCAACCATGCAATATAAGTAAAAATAAATAAATAAATGCGTGGAATTAGATTATACTAGACTATTACTACTGTCACTAACACTACTTCCTGGCAAGCGATGTCAGGCCCCTAGCGACGTCCTTCCGAATCGAGATTTTGTAATTACTGTACATTAGAAGGAACTTGCTCAAAGTTTACTATGTTGACGAATAATGTTTTAGTTGCGGATTGGCTTCTAAATATTTGTCCAGTCTATTTTTGAATGTATTAATTGTTTTACTGTCGACGACATTGGCGGGCAGGGAGTTCCAAACGTTAACGATCCGATTGAAAAAGAAAGGAGGAGGAGGAGGAGGAGGAGGAGGAGGAGGAGGAGGAGGAGGAGGAGGAGGAGGAGGAGGAGGAGGAGAAGGAGGAGGAGGAGGAGGAGACGAAAAAGTAGCAGGAGCAACAACAATATGAACAAAAAAGCATCAACAACATAAAGAGCAACAGCAACAACAACAACAACAACAACAACAACAACAACAACAACAACAACAACAACAACAACAACAACAACAACAACAACAACCGGTTACTCTGGTGTATTGTTCACATTTCCTGGACGTCGTAAGAAGATTACTTCAGACCAATCAAGACACGCCTTTCTGGAGGGCTTCCTTGTCCCTCTGTGGTCTCTAGGCGTGAAAAGGGAGGCGCGAGAGGCATGGGGGAGGAAGGCAATGGGTGGGAGGGCAAGGAGACAGTGGAAGGGAGAGGAGGAGGAAGGGATTGGTAGGCAGTGGAAGGGAGAGGAGGTGGGAGGGCAAGAAGACAGTGGGAGGGAGGGAGGGTGGGGCTGGTAGGCAGTAGAAGGGAGGGAGGGAGGGAGGGAGGGGCTGGAAGACGGAGGGAGAGACTGGAAGTGACTCGTTCAGTTCGTGACTTTTGGCTTTTCTTAACTGTGCAATTTTAAGTATTGTTACATATTGGTGGTGGTGATGATTGTGGTGGTGGTGATTATGGTGGTGGTGGTGGTTGTGATGGTGTTGATTTTGATAGTGATTGCTGTAGTGTTAATGGTTTCGCAGAGTAAATCATGGACAGGTGAAGGATGAGGTGTGTAGGAAGGAGGTGACAGCCACGTGGGGTCCGTTTGGCTCTAAAGGTCTTGCTGGCTTGTGTGACATTTACACTTGTGTGGATCAAACACCTTAGGATGAATGACCTGCGATAGTAACAGTAATAATAGTGATAGACAGTCAGTGCTATTATTAATATAACTATTATTATTATTGTTATTTTTTCAACTAATACTACTGCTACTAGTTATGTTACTACTACTACTGCTACTACTACTACTACTACTACTACTACTGCTACTACTACTACTACTACTACTACTACTACTACTACCACTACTACTACTACTAAAACTACTACTACTACTACTACTACTACTACTACTACTACTACTACTACTACTACTACTACTACAAATTGCATGTTATACCAGGGTGGAACAGAAGTGTGAAAGACAAACACAAAGTTGCGAGAGAAAAGTACCTTAGTTGGGTAAATCATGGCAAGTTGCGAGATACAAGTTTACATGAAGAAATGCTGGCCAGTAGAAGAGAATTTAAGAGTGTTCTTCGGGAATGTAAAAGGAATGAACATAAGGAAGCTTGTAATTCTATTGTAAATAAATTTCAATGTAAAAATAAGACCAGTTTCTGGAGAGATGTAAAGAAAAGTAGAGGTGTCAACAAGGTATCAAATGTTATTGATGGCAAAAGTGGTGATATGAATATAGCACATGTTTTTTATACTAAGTTTTTACTTGATCAGCCTGAGTGTGATTCAAATGATGAAGCTGATATGTGTAATGAATTAAAAAGGGTTTGGTCACAAAGCAGAAAAATGTGTCTACGTGTATCCAATGTAACGTTAAGAAAACTTATATCTCGACTTAATGCAGGTCAGGGTCATGATCAGATTCATTCAATATTTCTTAAAAATGCTTCTGACCAATTTTTATGCAATCTTGCTCATTTCTATAATATGTGTTTTGTTCATTGCTATCTACCTATAAGTTTGTTAAAGGGTACTATTACTCCTGTTTTAAAGGATGCAAAGAAAAATGTAACAGAGTCTTCAAACTATAGACCCGTAATGCAGTCATCATGCCTTCTCAAGATCTTTGAATTACATGTTTTAGATGTTTTAAGTGAAAAATTGGTTTTGAATTTTAAACAATTTGGTTTTAGAGCAGGTTCATCTACCACAGATGCTTGCTTTGTTTTAAAAGAAGTTATGTTTAGATATTCAAAGCGAAAAAGATCGGGGATGGCAACTTTTATTGACTTGAGTAAAGCTTTTGATAGAGTTGATCATTTCTTACTTTGCAAAAAAATGTTAAGGAGCTCCATTCCTGTGGATGTTGTATTACTGATTTTGCACTACCTGAGAAACCAGCAAGCTAATGTTAATTGGAAGAACTCCACAAGTAATTCTAGTTTTATTGAAAAAGGTGTGAGACAGGGTGGCATTATATCTCCTTTCTTATTCAATCTTTATTTGAATGATATTATTGATGAAATATCAGATATTAATGTTGGATGTTGTTTTGGCTTCTCAAGATGTAACATAATAGCTTTCGCTGATGACTTGGTGTTACTTGCAGAAACACAAGCTCAGATGATTATATTGTTTGATAAACTTACTACATGTATTGATAAACATTTTTTGAAAATTAATAAGGATAAAACAAAGTGTGTTATATTTAGTAATAAGATGGATGAATTAACTGAGAACATTGAGTTAAATGGGCAAAGGTTACAGGTGGTCAAGGTTATAAAGTATCTGGGTCACAAAGTTACTTTTAATTTCAAAGACACTGAAGATATTGCTTTTAGACTTCAAAATTTTTATGCTTCATCTAATAGTATTTTTAGGGACTTTGCATTTGTTGATAAACAAACTCTTTTATTTCTTTTTAAGTCATTTTGCCTTCCTGATTATGGGATTCCTTTATGGAACCATCACACTGTTTGTAATTCAAAAATATTTAAAACACTTGATATAGCATTCAGTAAGGCACTAAAAAGAATCTGTGGTGTTCCTGTATTTGCAAGTAACCATATCACGGCAGCCCGGTGTGACCAGTTGTTATTTAAGCATCACGCAGCCTTTGTACAAGCCAGATATTGTAAAAGATTATTAAGGTCATGTCATCCTATTCTAAGGCTAAATGTTCCTCACATTAAGGATGGATTTGCAATGTTATATCTTTTTAACTATTTCAAAAATGAATATAATGTAAATGTTTTTCAGGAAAGTTTAGATATTATAAAATCAAGAATACGTTTCATACAGAATCATGAAAGAAGAAGGTCTCCTTGTTTATATTATGGATTTTAGTCTACTTTTTAAGTGATTTTTTTTTTTATGTACATAATTTAACTATTTTAATAATTCTCATATTTCTTAATGTCTTACGTTGTATATTTTAGTATTTTTATCTTAATCATTGTCATACCGTTTAGAGTGTTGTTCACACTTTAATAACACTTTATTTTTTTTTTGTTGTCACTATATGCAATGCGACAATGTATACTCGCTATTGTGAAATAAAGGAAGAAAGAAAGAAAGAAAGACTACTACTACTACTAAAACTACTACTACTACTACTACTACTACTACTACTACTACTACTACTACTACTACTACTACTACTACTACTACTACCACTACTACTACTACTACTACTACTACTACTACTACTACTACTACTACTACTACTACTACTACTGAAACGTTCCATGACTCTAGCCTTTGCTAATCCACTTTAACATGGAACACTTCTATATATCTTTCATTAGTTGATATTCATACAGTTTTCAGAATCCCAAGGCGTCACACAATCACCTTCCCTCACCACTCATTCTTCCTCCTCCTCCTCCTCCTCCTTGTTGTGTTGAACCAAACTAACCAAGGGTACTGGAGAGAAAAAAAGTAGGGAGAAGAGAACTAGATGCAGCGTTAAAATAAGGACGAAATGCCGTATTCGATGAAAGAGAGAGAGAAAGAGAGACAAAAAAAAAAAGGAAATTAACTGTAATAAATGATTTAACTTACAAGAATCCCTTC
>JAXIVD010001573.1:10000-20000 GCA_036785275.1 Cancer borealis
GATGATGATGATGATGATGATTGTAATAATAGTATTAGTCATCATTCCTGTGGGTTTTGTTTTTTTAAATATATATACATGAATCACGAGGCAGGTGAGACGATTCATCAACACCTGACAGCCATCACCACCACCACCACCATTATCACCACCACCACCACCACCACCACCACCACCACCACCACCACCACCATTATCACCACCACCACCACCACCACCACCACCACCACCACCACCACCACCACCATTATCACCACCACCACCACCACCACCACCACCACCACCACCACCACCACCACCACCACCATTACCATCACCACCACCATCACCACCACCACCACTACCACCACCACCACCACCACCACCACCACCACCACCACCATTATCACCACCACCATCACCACCACCACCACCACCACCACCACCACCACCACCACCCATATCACCACCACCACCACCACCACCACCACCACCACCACCACCACCACCATTACCATCACCACCACCATCACCACCACCACCACTACCACCACCACCACCACCAGAGGCAACCTTAAAAAAACGAAATGAAAAAAAAGAAACGTAAAACACTTGAAAATTTAGTGTGGAAAAAAAACTCAGACTGTACAAAGACAGTAAAAAGTGACACCTGAGAACAAAAAGAAGAAGGGAAAAAAAAGAAGAAAGAAAGAAAGTTAAAGAAAAAAATATGTTAAAGTATATGTGAAATAAGAACAGGTAACAAAAAGGCAAAGGAGGAAAGATAGAGTACCAGGTAAAAGGAAAAGAAACAGGTAGTAGGTAAGGTAGTGTTAGTGTGGAGAGGGGGGAGGGGAGGGGGACGTGGGTGGGGATAGAGAGGGGAGTGTTACCTGCCTTACCTGTCTTACCTGAGAAGCAGCTTGAGAGTGATGGCTGCAGCTTGGGTTCTCTCCTCAACTCGGTCACATCCACTCTTTTGACGGGCGAGAAATGTGCGGCATCGCGTCTAATTGCGTTTTCCTGCCATAAGTTTCTATTTACCGAGGACCTGCCGGGGCTGTGTGCGTGGAAGGGGAAGGGAAGGGGCGCTGAGGCAATGAAGGGGAGGGAGTAAAGGGTCCTACGGTGTGAAGGAAGGGATTAAGGGTTCCAAGGCTGTGATAGGTGAGAAATAACACCTCCAGGATTGCAATGAGGACGGAAATAAGGTCTAAATCCTACGATGGGATGAAATAAAAAGTTCTAAAACTACGATATAATGGAAGATAACGTAGATAAGGTAAGGGTAAGGTCATGAAAAGAGTGTAATAGGGATTGTATTGAAATGAAGTGGGATTCAGAGTGGTGGTGGAGAGGGAGTGAGTGGGAAAGGATGAGAGTGAATGAGTAATGGGTGTGACGTTGGGATGTGATGGGGCTGTGGGTGGGCATGTGAGACAGGGAGTGAGGTGAGGCAGGAGCGGGCATGTAACAGGATGAAGAGGAGGAGGAGGAGGAGGAGGAGGAGGAGGAGGAGGAGGAGGAGGAGGAGGAGGAGAAGGAGAAGGAGGAGCAGCAGCTGTACTTGACGTGTTTGTTGTCTGGGGTCGTCTAGTCAGTGAGGGTGAGGCATCCTGTGCTACGCTGTGCTTTCTTCCCCTTCCCTCCTCCTCCTCCTCCTGCTGCTTCCTCCACCTCGCCCTAATTATGAAGTCATCAATATCGTGCAGTGACATTAAGGTAACGTAGCTCACCAGGTGGAGTGGCATTATCTGTCTGCCTCGACCCTGCCTAATGGTAAAATCGAAGTAAATTTTGAGAATATACAAGAATTAACTTGATATCAAAATAGAACAAATGGCTTCGATTATGGCCACGAATCTGACCCTCAACTCGGCCCGCTCTCTCTCGGTTTCTTTTCTCTTTTCTCTTCCTTCCCCTTCATTTATTTCTCCTTTCCGTTTTTCCTCCTCTCTCCCTTCCTTCCCTCGTCCTTCTCTGCTCTTGGGTTATGTTCTCTTTCATTTATTTCTCTCGTCTTTTGTTCTTTCCCCTATTTTTCTTCGATCCTCTGCTTCCTTCTCAGTACCTCGTCCTCCCTTCCCTCCTTAACCCTTCTTCCCCTCCCTTCGAATTTCTCTCCTTCTCTTCCTCCTCACTACAGTTTCTTTTCTTCCTTTTCCATTCTCTCTCTTCTTTCCATTCTAAGTATCTTTCTCTTCATAACCTTTCAATTCCTTCTATCATCTTTTCTATCTTCATTTTCACCTTCCATTCTCCTCCTTTAAACACTTATCTTCTTCTTCCTTATCATCCTCAACCCTTCCTATCTTCCCTTCTCTTCCATTTCAACACCATTCTTCTCTCCCATCCCCTCTTCCCCCTCCCCCTCCCTTCCTGACTGGTGACTGGTGACTGGTCTGTGGTGGGGAGGAGCAAGACTGACTGGAGCCATGATATTGATCTTCTCCATTTTGGCAATAAGTCAAGATTAACGACACGATTCATATTCCTTTTATCTGTATGACGTGTGGTGGCGGTGATGGTGGTGGTGGTGGTGGTCGTAGTGGTGGTGGTGGTGGTGGTGGTGATGGTGGTTGTGGTAGTAGTGGTGTGGGAAGCAGCTTGTGAGGATTTGGGAGTGAAGTGTGAGGTGGAGTATCAGGTGGTGTGAAAGTGGAGTGTGAGGTGGAGTATGAGTGGAGTGTGAGGTGGAGTATAAGGTGGTGTGGGAGTGGAGTGTGTTCCTGTGGCAGCAACAATAATTAATTAGCTGGTGTGGTGTGGTGGGTGTGGGGATGTTTTGTTCGCCTTTGGGCCTACTAATGAGGGAGGTATTTTTGGCTGTGAGGCGCCGAGGGGAAGGCGTAAGAAGGCCTTGAGGGAATGTTGTTTTCGCTCCGCCGGTCGTCACAAGGAAACAGACAGACAGATAGACAGACACGCGTCACCTACACGGCACCGTAAACCTTCATCATTTTCCACTACTTTTTTTTAAGGGAAAGGAAAGGGTGTCAAGAGAGAGGGGAAAAAATAAGAAGGGGAGAAAAGTTGGATTGGAGTGTATCTCAGTTAATCATTGTTCAGCTTACAGGTCACTGGTGCCAGATTGGGTTGTTACGGTGACGTCATACACCTGACCAGACGGGATTTCCCTTAATTGGTTGTGGTATTGTTGCGTCTTCCGAGTCCTCGTCCTCGTCCTCACCTCGCCTCGCCTCGGGGCGGGGCGGGGCGGGGCGGGAGGCAAGGAAAGAGCTGGTGAAAGAGAGGCTCAAGGGGATTATTGTGGCAGGTTTGTAAGGACAGTGTTTGCACAACCTCACGGAACGACGCCAAGGAATTCAACTTGAGATAAAAGTGGCCCTCGAGGTGTTCATCCCGCCGCCCATTATGTGTCCAGAACAGAGAGTCATCAGAGCGGGTCGTGGCCTCTGTAGAAACGTTAGGGAGGCGCGGGAGACAAGGCAGGGTGTGTGTGTGTGTGTGTGTGTGTGTGTATGTGGTACTGAAAGACTAGTAGGCTCGTTCGTTCATTCACAGCTTCAGGAGCACTGCAGGTTATTCAGGAATCCACTTGCTTGGATGTCCCCTCACCGCCTCCCCTTCAGCCTTCCCTCCACCACCCACGCTTCCACTTCCCTAACTGGAATCTCTATCTTTCCAAAACAAACTGCAGACTGTCCCGTCGACCTTCAAACAGAGGCGTCTTGGCGGCAAAGCGAAATATAATTGAATGTGAGCCCCGGACCGTCGCCTGAAGTTCTCATCGACACAACACAGCGCAGCGGCGGCCGACAAACTGCTACTTAAAAGGCACTGAAAGTCAAGTTAGCGTCCCCGGCGTGGCAGCCTCGACCTTGGTGCAGACGTGGCGTGATCCCCTCACAGCCTCCACTTACATCAGGGAGGATAATGTTATGCTCTGTTGACTACTTACGATGGCGGGGAGTGTGAGGAAGTGAGGCTGGGCCGTGAAGGTGAAGGGGTGGTGGAGGTGGTGGTGGTGGTGGTGGTGGTGGTGGTGGGGGTGGTGGTGGTGACTCGGTAATGGTTTGGTCGGAGAGGAAAGGGAAAAGAGATATGATGAAGACGATGTGGGTGGAGGAGGTAAGGGGTGGGGAAGATAGGGGGAGTAAATGGGTTGGGGTGGTGACAGGAGGAGGGCGGATGATGGACGCGGAACAGCAAGGGAGGTGAGACGCGGGGTGGGAGGCAGGTAAGGGTGGTGGGAGGCAGGTAAGCCTTAGGTGGTCCCACTGTATGGGTGTCCGGCCCACGCACCGCCAGGGTAGGAGGGAAGGGCGCGAGGAGGGCACGAGGCATACACACATGACTGGGTGTATGCTTGATATATGCTAAGCTGAGGGAAAGAATATCTTGTGAATGTTTTTAAAAGTTCAACACTTGTTCTTAAGAACAAACATTTCACTTCACAATTGTGAAGTGAAATGCACTTTGGTAAAGGTTAAGAGTGTTAACGTCAATTTGTACCACTTTAACTAACAAGCAGGATTTGATGATACGTGTGTTGGTGTCACCTTCCGGTGAAGCATAAATGGACGACGAAAAATCACCATTAGTTATTCTGAAGTGAAATGTTCTTCAGCTTTATACAACCAAAACGCTGCGGAAGCTTATATAGACATTAAAAAAAGTCTTGAAGCTGTGTGGGCGTCAATGGTTGGTCCGGCAGCCCAGTAAGCACCGTGACTCCTTCAAAACTTGTTTCTCAACCTTGTGTCTGAGGCATTGTAAGGCTGGACTCCACCTGATACTTGAGCATTTTTATCCTGCCTCGTACCATTGTCAGAGACTGTCTTTATACTCTTCTGATATCGTTGTATCCAAAAAGCATTCCAGATTTTGCTCTTTTACAGATAAGGGAGTACCCTGAAGTTTTCTTCAGCCTCCCACTGTTAGGATATATTGCCTCCAGTTACTTGCCAGCAGCCCTTTGGTGGATCTTTTCACCCCTTCCCTGCCAGCCTGAGCCAAATTTGATGAAAGAATCCGGGCCTCCTGTCTCCCGCGACGGGGGACGAAAGAAGGACGGGCCCCGCCAAGGCGTATGTCGGGGAGTAGGTGTACGTGTTCACCGTGAGTCTTGGGTGGGCGTGTGTGGGCCGCGGGAAGCCATTTAGAGCGGCCTCTTGACCAATATGGGAAGGATGAGGGCAGGGCGGCGCCCGCTTCCATCGACTTAGAATGAAATCTCGGCGGTACTGATGTCCCTCTGTTCCCCAAGACGGCGGCCCAAGGTGACACGGGAGGTTTGTAGGGCACTCGGCGACGCCTCGAGAGGAGGAGATTGTGTTGTCCAGACATCTGGTGCTGTAGAAGGTGTGTTGGCGTGGTGTTGACGGTGTTGTAGGGTGTTGGGGTCCATTATTGGCAGCAGAGGTGGCCTGTGCCCTGCCACCTCGGCCAGCCGCGTCCTGATGCCCGAGGAATGTGACTCAAAGTGATGGGTGTCGGTAGTGATGGCGTGTGACGCGAGGCGCTGAACGTGGTGACCTTTCTGGTTTTCTTCATTGAACATTATGATTCTGATCCTGATGCGTTTCAATGTTGCAAGATTGATTTTATGCACAGCGGCCTTTAAGGGAGCCTCAGACAGGACGCAGCACGGCCGGTACAGCTGCTGCACGGCATCACGGCAGCAGCTGCCCATACTAGTGATCATTGAAACAAATATTCAGCCCCGCGAACCATCCTGTTTCGCCTAGGTGTCGAGTGTAGACAGTCCTCAAACTAGGGTAGGTGTGCCTCATCAGAATACCTGCAAGGACTTCCAAGGTGCACTTTGTAATGCTGCTGTGTAGTGTTAATTGTTATGTTGTGTAATTACTCCAATATCAGTATTTCTTTGTAGTAGGTGTACGTAGGAATACTCTCGAATAGCAGTGACGTTGCATTGATAATTATCTACCGCTATCTATATTCATGGATGTAATGTTCCTTTACTGCATGTGGAACCTGTACGGAAGGTCGAGGACAGGTGGTAGAGGCGAGGCAAAGGGCATCGGGTACAATGAACATCCGTCACACCTGTGGCCGACACCTTCATTGCCATGTGTACCGGTGTTTTTATGAAGGTTTTGAGGATCACTTGCAGGTTACTTCACCTTGGCTGTGTATGGCAAACGTGAAGATATACAATTGATGCTAGTTATGGTGTGTGTGTGTGTGTGTGTGTGTGTGTGTGTGTGTGTGTGTGTGTGTGTGTGTGTGTGTGTGTGTGTGTGTGTGTGTGTGTGTGAAGTAAAGTAAAGTAAAGTAAAGTAAAGTAAAGTAAAGTAAAGTAAATTAAAGTAAAGTAAAGTAAAGTAAAGTAAAATTTATTGCTATCATAATCACAAAACAATATAAACAATTTAAAGTTGTTAACTAGCATTTGTCTGTCGAGCTGATGCTCTTTGACAGAAGAAGTTCATTTAACAATATCAAATATGCATGAGTACAGGCAAATTACAATAAACATATTACAATAAGGAATATGATACATACATAAAGTTCGATATAAACAAACAAACAAAAAAAAAGAATACAAGCATAAGTACCAACTCTTCTATATAGATTGTAAACCTAACAGTACAACATAACAGTATAACATGATAATTATGTTGAAATACGTCCAGAACATGCGGTGAAATGAGAGAAAAAAAAATCAGTTAAGAGGTTGATTGACAAGAATACAAATAACTTTTTTATTTTCTTTTTAAATTGGAGTAAATTATTAGTACATAATATTTTTTTAAGACCAGCAGGTAGGGAATTCCATAACTTAGGACCGTCACATAACACACTTTTATTGTAGAGGGTTGTTCGAAATTGTGGACATACCAAATAAATATTATTGCTTCTAGTATTATGTGCATTATCTATTAGTTTAAAAACTTTCTTTCCTGGGAATATATTGACATTTTTGTAGATGAGTAATAACACAGAATATTTCTTGATGAACCTAAAATTTAATATATTTAATTGGGGATAAATATGACTAACATATTCAAATTTTTCCATAAACAGAATACATCTAACAATTTTATTTTGGGCAATTAACAATTTACTTAAAAAAGATGGCCATGTAGATCCCCATATTGAGAGACAATAAATCAGGTGAGGATAGCATAGTGTGTAATAGATACTTAACATAGACTCTGTTGTTAGTTGATGGCGAACCCGATACAGTACCCCACATATTCTTGAAATGTTTGTACATACTTCACTAATATGATAACACCAGTTTACATTTTCATCAATGTGGACACCTAAAAATTTAGTATGAGTAACTCGTTTGATTAGTTCACCTTTTAATGATACTAGGGGTATACAATATTTTATGGAACGATTTTGAAAGTGTATATAATTTGTTTTTGCGATGTTAAGGTTCAGGTTGTTAGACTCTAACCAAGAATTTATTAGAAGTAGTTCTAGCTTTAGGTTTTGATGTAGTGAATTAATATTTGAATCTGCTAGTAAAAGATTTGCGTCATCGGCATATACAGTAAATCTAAATTTTGAACTAGAATGCACAATGTCATTGATATATATAAGAAAAAGTGTGTGTGTGTGTGTGTGTGGATATGTGTGTGTGTGTGTGTGTGTGTGTGTGTGTGTGTGTGTGTGTGTGTGTGTGTGTGTGTGTGTGTGTGTGTGTGTGTGTGCGTGTGTGTGTGTGTGTGTGTGTGTGTGTGTGTGAAAAAAATAAAGAGAAAGAGAAAGAGAACAATGATCTACATACGTCCGTCACACAGCCTGTAGGTGGCTTGGGGGCCAAAAAAACCTTGAAAGGCATACACACACTCGTGGCATTGGTTCTTACATCACCTTGAGCACACACCTTCACTCCTCACACTTGAGTGAGGTGTCAAAGGAAGTAAAATTGACGTGTTTCCTAGAACCGATTGCAAGTCTCAAACATTAACGTGGTGTTTCATTGCAAGATCTTGTGTTCCACCTTCCGGGGTGACAAGGAAGTTCAGTAGAATGGGTGGTGTGAGGGCAGGACGGGGAAGCCTGGTGAGACGGCACCACCCGCGCCAGTCCATGTGTGGGGAGCACCAAGCACTCCCTTAGATGTGTTGCCTGGTTCTAGTTCTGGTTCTAGTGATAAGGGAGACATATTATGGTTTAAGGAACAGTTTTGAAAGAAAAAAATAGCTGATTTCAATGTCGTTAATTTATTTGTTGTATTGCTAGCCTATACCTCCGATTTATTAGGTTTAGCTCTACATTCAACTTTGTATGTACGTATGGTATTCATGTTTGTGTCTGATTATAAAATATTGGTGCCGTGAGCATAAATTATAAATTCAGATTTAGAATTGTCATATATTATATCATTTCTATATATCAGGAAAAAAAAAAAAAGTCAGTGTGTGCGTTAGCTTCCCGTTCGTTCTGTAAAAATGTCCTTTTCATACTGCAAAGACCCTAATTTTGCTAATGGATGATGTAATTATATTTTGCATTTCACTCCTCCGGCCTGAGCTTCCCTACTACAGCGCAACAGAATCATGACGTAATAAGGCACTGTCACACGAGTGGTGGTGACGGTGACGGGCGGGGGACAGGTGGTGAGCTTGGTGCAGGCTGTGGTGTGGTCGGTGATGGCAGGTGTCGTGAAGCACAGCACAGCCAACAGGTGTTTGGAAACCCTTGTTCGTGAAGCTGCTGAAGCCGATCATGGGAAGTGCACATGAGGGATAATTTAACTAATCCTTCAGGTAATCAATTCAGTTAATGTGTTGGGCGGCATTAGTGGTGGTGTAACTTATCCGCAGTGATTGTTGTTGCCTTGACGTTGAGTGAGGCTCCTCCACCATACTTCCACTGTTATATCCAAGGCATGTTATCATCAATCTTCATTCTCATGCACGCCCCATCCCGTGGCCTCAGTCAGTAAGGTAGACGCTGGACACACTGTCATCTATCTCCATGTGTCGCCTCCCCTCCCCTTCCCTTGCCTTTCATCTTATTCAGCATCACTTTTCTTCCCTTCTTATGGTAACTTCACCAGCCTTCCGTACACCTTCTACCTCCCCCTACTCCTCTCTGTCATCCACACCCTCCCTTCTTCCTCTTCCTCCTCCTTCTCCGGAAGTTTTCTCGTCCCTGGTAAGTGCATGGCGCCGCTGAGTCTCAGGTCAACACAGGTTAGGCAGCCAGTCGCCCGTCGGCCGCTGGGATGTGACTGCCTGCCGCCCCGTCGCTGGATCACTCACGCGTCTATGAACCTTCCAGGGCATGCCCCGCGTTCGGTAGCGCCTCCCGCATCGATCATGAGCCGAGCTCAGCCAATTACAACGCCGCATTTCGTAGCGATGGCATCGATGTCATCGATATGCATCACTATGGTCTCAGAGCATGTGCCGAGGGGACTTGGACTGAGACTGGTAGAGTGTTTTTTGTTCTTGTTCTTGTTTTAGGGCTGCAAGGATCCCTTGGGGAACACTATGAGCCCTGTGTTTTTTGTTTACATTTTAGCCACAGATTCTTAGATTTCCACTGTCGGAGACGTTTAAGCTAAGTTTCTGATCTGTCAGAGACTGAGGTTCACCCAGGAACAATGTACTAAGGTCTTTTGAAGTTGTAGAATAAGTAATTAAGACAGTGAAGTCAATACATTCGTGTATATGATGAAGTAAGACAGTTTAATATCACCATCTCGGTAATCAGGAATTGGTCCTACAACAGATGGTCAAGAAACGCCCTAAAATCTGACTATTGATAACACAACACCTACTGTACCTAACTGTTTACATACAGACAGAGGCGATATAAAATGACAGACTTGATAGGGAAACACCTTAATTATATCTGACATGTAAGTAATAACCTCGGGAAAAGACACTAATGTTATCTCCATATTATTCCTCAACTACTTTCATTTAAAATTTTTACACAGTGCAGTCTCCCAAACATGTACGTACATAGTTTTCTACATACTTGTAATCATTGATGTATATGGGTTTGTGTCTTGAATGTTTGTTTATAATCTAAGATTAATCTATTGTATTTTACAAATCAATAA
>JAXIVD010001573.1:22500-33562 GCA_036785275.1 Cancer borealis
TGTCAAACCACGCTACTTACTAAAGACTGTTAAGGTTTGATTAACACTTACACACAGAGCTGTAGATGTGGTAAGTAATCCGTCTGAAACAACCGTTGCCTCTGGTCATGCTGCTTCCAGCCATGTGTCACTGAAATAAGGGAAATAAATCATTAAGTAGCTCAACTTTTGCCATATTTTCTTTCCTACCATCCACGTATATCTCCTCAACCTCTCTCTTACCACACACACACACACACACACACACACACACACACACACACACACACACACACACACACACACACACAGAGTTGAAGTTCTTGTGATCTTTAAAATTTTTACGACAATCGATACTCAACTTTAATTTTATAAGAGGACCAAGCAAGGTAGTCTTTACTTATTCTCCCAATCTTATAGTTACGTAGACGAAATTGAAAAGCTACGAGGAAATAAATTAACGTATCAAGAATATATGGTTTAACGGAGAAAAAAATGTTCAACTCGTCATTATTCTACTGTGATGATTAACGATTACACACACACATACACGGAGAAACTGCAGTATGCAGTTTCTCCCTTAAGGTCCGTCTACACTAGGACTGCCCAGTCGGGGGATCGCCCGACTGGGCAGTCTCGACTCTCATATATGGTAAAGTGGGCGGGGCTAGAGGGTGGGGGGAGCAGTCTTGAGCGAGAGGCATTTGATTGGGTGAGTGAACGTCAGTGACGGTCTGACGGACTGAACGCGGGCCAGGAGAGATGCTCTCGCGCAGATGGGTGTCTTCCTTACCTATATAAGGTTCAATCTTGTTGAGCAATTTATATAATAAAATAACAGGCATTCTGGTGTAGCTCTCAAAGCCATCAGGGCATTCCTTTTCAAGTTCGGAGAAAATTTGTGAGAAACTTCTTTCACTCTCTCACTCCGCCTGAGAAGGCGCGGGCTTTTGACAACGCCTGTTGTTTTGTTTTTTGTTTTCTTCGTCTCGTGGTATTTAGGGTGGGTGAGTTTGGTTTTCAGTTGGTTTCAATCACATTTATTTTAGCTATTAGTAGCCACAGTTCTGTTTTATCGATGATAGTAATTTTAGTTAGATACGTTTTAATATTTTTATAATAATTTTGTTTTTTGGGAATTTAAATGAGTTTTATAGTTTTAGGAATGTTTTTATGCATTTTTTTGCCGAAATTCTTATCTTCCTTGAAATATTTTCATGTATGTGTATATGTATGTATGTATGTATATATATATATATATATATATATATATATATATATATATATATATATATATATATATATATATATATATATATATGTATATTTTAGGATGACTCTGGAGTTCACTTTTTAGGGTGATATTTATGTGCGCATGTGAGAAAAAGTTATATAATGAAAACTGAAAGAAATTATAATTATTATTATGGACCATTAACTGGAAGAAATTTGTATTTATTTTCAAATTTGTGGTCAATAAAATATCTATCTATCTCGTGTTAGGACGTTCACCCCCATTACCCCCTCGTCTGTCGGCCTGCCCCCCCGACTGCCCAGTCCTAGTGTAGACGGGCCTTTACACACAAACACCTTTCCAATTCACTTTTAACCACATAATAGTCGTGATGGTAATTACCTCGTTAACTACTTTTCAATATTTGCTTATACGTCATCAATGGTGCGACATTTTTCATTTGACAGACGGATCACTCGCTTCCGTTCTTCCCTCACACGGAACTTGTAAGCGGTGACAGTACCGCGTCGGCAGCTTGGGGCGGGCCACACTCCACTGGCGTCGATAGCCATACTCGATCTACCGCCTGTAATTATATATAAAAAAAACTAAATTATGAAAAGGTTCACACTACACAATTTAATTATCTAAAAGAAAATAAATCAATTAACATCGCAATGTAAATAAAGTTTTCCTTAAAGTGTCATGACGCATCAGCAGATGTTTTTTCCTACATCATTCAACGAAAACGATGTGGTTCGCGACTCTTCACAAAAGTATTTGAGTTTTAATTCAAGGAAATAGCACAAAGGACTTTATATTGTCCGTATCAACAGCCGTACCTTGACTTTCAAGGATCACCATAATGTCAACACTGTTAGGTCACGTCGAAGGGTACACGGTACACTGGTTTTTCCCTCTCACTACAAGTTGGGAGAGCTCAGAAGCGCTCGTCCACCCGCACACTTGTTGCTTGGGTATCTGAGTCAGTCTGGCTCATGCAACCCTCAGCTAGCAGCACCAGCCACTGCCAGCGTGGGACGACTCCGCATCCCCTACCACGAAACGCGAGCTAACGCCTCTGCAGTTTACAGTGTTTCACATAGGTTCGTTCAGCCCAGCGTTCTCTCCCACTAGAAACACGAAGAAAAATGAGAGAAACGAGAGTCGAGAGACGTAATTTTCCCTCTCGAGCCAATGGCAGGATCGGTTTCCTGTGACGTCACGCTACGTCAGCCAGTCACGTCATCAACAATGTGACGCCACATGTGGGCGAAAAATTATGACAAACAACCTTAACGCCATATATCGTCTTTGCTAAACTAATGCGAACTAATCCTGCGTCTTCCATGGTCTGATCTGCGTCTACACTTTGCAACCACCAAGAACAAGAATGAATTAGAATTTCAAGGAAAGTCCCTCCACTGCGCAGGTAGGGAGGGAGGGAGGGAGGGAGGGAGGGAGGGAAGGAGGGAGGGAGGGAGGGGGACGTGGCGTGCATGCGAGGCCATTGCAGCCACCGCCTCAAACCATGCCTATTGGTAAGATATTTCCACTTGGCCTTGGCTTAACTTAACACACCTACACATTCCATAACCTCACTCAAACATTATAACATTAAATATTCCGTTCCTTCTTAGCAACGCGTTCTGGAGAGCTACAATACAATTAAGTTTATGATAAACTAATAAGTTCTAGCTGACTAACTGACACACTAACCCACGATCATTCCTTCCAACCATTGTGGAGGTGCGTAGGAGTGCCTGTGGGAGTGTGTGCGTCTGCAAGAGCGTGTAAGTGGGACAGGGTCAGCCAGGCAGCGTTCACATAAAAGCTCAAGGACGCTGTAGGGCCAGGGGAAAGGGGACGACAAAGGGAGCGGGAGGGGAGAGGAAGGTGTAGCAGTTATAGGAAGAAAGACGGAAGATAGGAGTGAGGCAGGTAGTAAGGGGAGTCAGGTGATGCCACACTAGGCTGGGTACACATAGGGGGTTTATGTGGCTCCCTTGAAGTAGCCTAAGCCCACCTATATAAGAAGGAACAAGAGGAACATTTCATAAGCGATGATTACGTAAGTCCGCAAACCACCGCCACCATGTCTCTCACCGCCTCCACTCGCACGTATATATACACGACTGGAAACACACGTACACAGGCGCAAGGACAAACATTGTGTGGTTGAGTTAGTCCCTCCTGACGCAGGGAAACAAAGGACAGCTGTTCCTGACTTTACAATCTGTCTCCATCACCATTACTTGTGGTCATACGATCACGCTTTAGCTAGATCCTCCTTCCACTGAGACCGTGCACAACCCACAACACACTTTCTCTCCTCCCTCCCTCTCCCATCAACCGGTGCTGTGGAGCTCCGTTAGTTCTCCCGGGCTCAGTAACAGAGTTCTACTTAGGGCCTTCTCCCCCTCCTCCCTCATGCAGGACGAGATGCTGTGGTGGTGATGGGATGGGGGAGTTAGGCAGAAGAAAAAATAATACAAAAAAAAGTACCACGACTGCTAAGCCGAACTCGCAGCCTTCACAATAATCACTGTCTTTACACTGGCCGCGGCACTCGCTGTAGCCTTGTCCACAACCAGGCCAGCTTCCGTATAGCCTTAAACTTCCCCCACACAACCACTCCACAAAGCCAAGCTGTTGTACATACGGTAAATCCACGTTTTATAAAGTAACAATCCTTTCAGACGCCAAACAAAAGTGCATGATGATACAACTCAATGTTTCCTTTGTAATTCTCGCTTCGATCAAAAAAATTCCGTCAGAGTTGTTTTCGATCTGTGAGCTTTAATACTAAACTACTTGGCGTGTTTAAACCTTCTTTTAGCACAGCACGTCTTGTTAAAAGTATGTAGCTAGTTACTTATGGCTGGAGTCAGCTTGATTTGCTTCAACCTATGCGTGTCGCTTTCATTAATTGTGCAACATCCGGGCGACACAATCACGCGTTGGAGCAGACACTGTTGCAGCCTAACAAAGCAAAGGTGCATTGTCACCTTCTAACACTGACTACATCGTCTTCCGTCGCCCTTGTAGACCTTTAATTAGCAGCTGATGTCTGGAAGTCCATCACAAAAAAAAGTAAATAATGTACTCAAAAGATATATCCGCTTCACTTCCTATGTACACTTATCAATCCACACAGACACTTCCTTCATCACTTCTTAAGGACAAGTCGTCACTAAATACTCGATGTGTATCTCGTGTCACCTCGTGCTCGAAATTATTCTAAGTCCCCAAAATCAACACGAGGCAATACTTACGTAGGATATCACCACAAGTTGTAATCCCATACATATTCGAGACATTAACACACACAAACACTTGCACTGCACCGTAAACACTTGAAAATAATGTTATATTTGCAAATCACCAGCTTGACTGCTCAACTCCTTACAAACACCATTTATCACGTCTTATAAAACTTCACATAACTTTCCACACTACACCCAACACCTCTACACATCTGAGAGCACTATGAAGGCAAGGTGTATTCCGACTGCACGTTATAAAGTTTTTTCTCTGGGCGCTCTTGCACAGCAAACTTTATATTACGGAACAGCAGCAGCGCACGTCCAACCTCCGTCAGCGCCTAATGAAAACCAAGGATCATTTACTGTAAATGATCCTTGATGAAAACTGAACAGCTGCTGCAGGCTAAACGTCACTGCCAGTGTGGAGAAAACTTCGATCCTCACTTTATTTCTATTGTACAATGATCTCATATCGCTTATATTAAAATCAAGTAGTGGTATGGCAATCACTAACAATGATATACAGAAGATAAAAGAAAGAGGTAAGCATCCTTTGTTAGAGGGAAGGCGAAAGTATCCATTTTTGTTCTCCATTTTCTACATCCTCCATAGTGGTGAGGTGACAAGCTTGCCAACCTCACGGGGCCGCACGCCAAGGATAATGTCAGTGAAAGCGTCTATGGAATACCTATGGAGAGGACCGCTTTGGGGACTCTCTTTTCACTCACACTGATTTACATTCTCTCAATTAGGGTGTCACGCTTCCATGTGTTAATGACTCTTTAATTAAAATTCCCTGGACGTAATTTGATTAACATTTAATAATCCGGGTGATGATTCAATACGTTGTCACTGGGGGAAAAATAATCTAGCGGCCATAAGCTTTTGTTTCCTCTGTGTAAAATTGACATCAACATCAATCAGTTTTAATCTAGTTTGTGAGGCGATGTGCTAAAGGTGTTTATGGGGTGGAAGGTAATTAAAGTAAGTTTCAAGCATCTGTGTGTGTGTGTGTGTGTGTGTGTGTGTGTGTGTGTGTGTGTGTGTGTGTGTGTGTGTGTGTGTGTGTGTGTGTGTGTGTGTGTGTGACTGTTGCTGCCGCCTCTCCATATTCATCGCTTCTCTTATCTCCCTCCCTCCGGTCCAGCCTTCACCATCCTCTCTCCCTTTCTCTCCACACTCCCCCTCGCCACGGTGTCGGGGTCGGCCACACCTAACCCGGCGTCGCATTCTTACTCCTTGCAGTGTTTTGTCCTGTTTTTCCTTGTAATTCAAGTCCATTATGCACAATATGGTTATGTTTCTGCTACTATGGTTTCACGCCTATCCGTACCCTCTTACTATTTTTGCGTTGTAATTTTCCTACTCTCTCTCTCTCTCTCTCTCTCTCTCTCTCTCTCTCTCTCTCTCTCTCTCTCTCTCTCTCTCTCTGTTGTCCCTTTCCTACTTTCCTCACTTTTATCAGTTTATTCCTACTTCATAAATCTCTTTTTTCCTTTTCCTCCTTTATTCCCGGCATCATCTCTGCTTGCTGGTGAGATTTTTCTTATCTTCACCACACTATGTCTTAAGCTCAAGGTTAGTCTAACTTTTATGGACGTTTGGGAAGAATTATATAATTGTTTATCATTATTATCAATGTTATTATACTTGGCGTTGCATTTTCTGACTTATTCGTATTCAATTACCTGACTAAACAATTACAAATTAAAAAAAAAAAATTCTTTCCTTTCTTTTCAAACCTCATCTTTTCGGTCGACAGCAAGCGAAGTTTTCTATACGTTTTATTTTTCGAGAGCGCAAACTATGAACGCTTTCAATTGCCTGAGTCTTGAATCTTTCTTTCCCTTTCCGCCCAGCCCATCCCATCCATGGTGGTGGTGGTGATTATACTAAGCCCTGGGATTAAGCTGATTAATATTCTTAACAGCATGTAGTCTGTATGTTAGTGTGAGTTTTATTGATTAGCCTTTAACGAGCGAGCCACTGAGAGAGAGAGAGAGAGAGAGAGAGAGAGAGAGAGAGAGAGAGAGAGAGAGAGAGAGAGAGAGAGAGAGAGAGAGAGAGAGAGAGAGAGAGATGAGTAGGAAAATTTGAAGCTGATAAGTGAGTAAGTCAAGAGATGGATATGAGTAACTGATAGAGAACCAAAAATTAAAGAAAGCGAGAAAAAAAGGAGAATGGAAAAAATGACAACAGCACCACCACACAGCTAGAAAAACAAAGAAAGGAAAGCAGTACTAAGTGTGCCGAGGCTGCAGGGAGCGTAGGATGTTACATTACAAGGGAGTATAAGGATGACGGAAGGTGGTGGTTGGTGGGGACAACACCACTATTGCTACCGCTCCCACTACCACCATCATCACCCGGAGAGCAAGCTGGGTGTTCCCCAAAAGCTGGTCATTTCCGGCTATGAACCTGCTTGGCAGAGGAAAAAAGGGCGGGGTGAGAGAGTGAGAGGGAGAGGTAAGGAGGAACGCAGTGATATTAGTTATATATTGCCTCTGACTTGTATTCATCACTTCCTGCCTCTAGACTTAAGTTTCACTGTTGATGCTTTTAGTGGCACCGAGGGAGATTGGGAAGAGAGATGTACACACACACACACACACACACACACACACACACACACACACACACACACACACACACACACACACACACACACACTCACACTCACACGCACACGCACACACACACGCGCGCGCACACACACACACACATACACACACACACACACACACACACGCACACATACACACACACACACACACACACACACACACACACACACACACACACACACACACACACACACACACACACACACACACCTCCCTCTCCTGGAAGCACGTACACTTACCAACTCTTTCAAGGCTACCCACACCTCGATTTCAACACGCCCGCTCGCTCTCACCCTACGTCCACGCCCTCTCTCCCGCGGCCAGAGCCTCAGGAGATAACTTCGATCCTCTTTAAAACACTATTCTAAAATCATCAAAAGCGGGTTTCAGGTGTGCGAAAGATAGCTAAGTGACAGGTATAAAAAAGAAAGTGAGATACATATGTAACACTGAATTTATTGAGAGAGAGAGAGAGAGAGAGAGAGAGAGAGAGAGAGAGAGAGAGAGAGAGAGAGAGAGAGAGAGAGAGAGAGCTTGGCAGTATGCACAGAATGAAGTGATAGATATGTATGGATAGGTAAGGCACGGAATGTGATGTGAGATGGCCATTACCAGGCGATTACAGGTGGGGAAGGGGATATTAGGAAGGGTGGCAGGGTGTTGGCAGGGAAGGAGGAAGAGGGGGATGGAGGGAGGGAGGGAGGGAGGGAGGGAGGGAGGGAGGGAGGGAGGGAGGGAGGGAGGGAGGGGAGGGAGGGAGGGAGGGCGAGCGCGAGAGACAACAGGCCACTAAGATTTAACTCGCACGAGCCAGCTGATGTGATGGTCGCGTCGCTTCTTCCCTCCCTCTGACCCCCTACCAAGCTGCTATTCCTCAGACATTTCCTCCCAAACCAGCACCACCACCACCTCCCATTCTTCCCCCCCCTTCCCCCCGTCTCTCTCTCTCTCTCTCTCTCTCTCTCTCTCTCTCTCTCTCTCTCTCTCTCTCTCTCTCTCTCTCTCTCTCTCTCTCTCTCTCTTGCTCCGCACTATTCTCACGTCCTGAGAGCATCTCTTGACCCCGCTGCACCCCGCCCTCCACTTCGTCCCGGTGTCCGCACCCTCGTCAACACAGTGTGCTCCACCCTGCAGCGCCTTGATCTCCGTGTTCCCGTGGCTGAGGTTGATCATGGTCCACCTCCATGGAGGATTCCTCAGCCACAAGTCACCTTTACTCCCACCTCCAAGGCAGACCCACCACTACTGCAGAAACAACTAGCACTGGAGCACACCAGTGCAGTGTCCTCCTCCGTACCTGCCACGTGCCATCTCTACGTGGACGGTTCCGTGCAGCTAGACGGCAGTGCGGGGTGCGCTATGTACTCACCTGACGTAGAGCCACCGGAGGGAGGCTGGGCTGGCAGCAGACTGCCTAACTCGTCCAGTTCCACCTACTGCGAGTTACGGGGACTCCTGCTGGCCGTTGCATTTCTCTGCGAACGACAATTGCATGGCGTGATCTTGTGTGACTCTCAGTCTGCCCTTCAAGCCATCTCGTCTCCACAACCCACACACCGCTGCCAAGTTAATAAAATTTTGCATCAATTAGTCTCAGCTCTGGACAGTTCTCTCAAGGTACAGTTCGTATGGATTCCGTCCCATGTTGGCATTACAGCTAACGACACAGTGGATCTCCTCGCAAAAGACGCCTGCAGACTCCCTCTGCCCGACGGCGCCACACCCTCCCTCCGTTGCTACAAAAAGATGATACACGCAGCAACTCATCTCTCCACACACCACCGCACGGAAGCTGAGCGGCCTCAGAGTGTATCTATCCAGCACTATGACCACTTCCGTCTATCCCCACCAAAGTATCGCCGACACGGTCTGATGGTTCGGAGACACAACATTGTGTCTGCTCGGCTTCGGCTTGGTTACCGACCAGTGTGGCAAGTGTCTGATGCTGGGGACATTTCTCACTTCTCCAACTGCAAGCTGTGCGACACACTCAACGCTAATAGTCTGCACCACTACTGCCTCGAGTGCCCCTCGGTCAGTAATATGCTGCCTCAGGCTCGGCCCTTGCTCAGTGTTTGTGACTATCTTCTAAAAGACAATAATTTGGATGTCATTCTGGTGCGACACCCACACTTCGGTGGGTGCTGACCGCTATTCTGTTCTGTGAGTGTGTGTTCTGCGAGACACAGATAACCCTTGTGGCAATCAACCTCGTCACTTCCCTAATGGGAAGTCACGTGTAAACAAATATTGTCTGTATTACAATGGTCTGCCGCTCTTTGAGCGTAATAAATTGATAAAAACAAAAAATCTCTCTCTCTCTCTTCTCTCTCTCTCTCTCTCTCTCTCTCTCTCTCTCTCTCTCTCTCTCTCTCTCTCCTCTCTCTCTCTCTCGTTGCTCCACCCCACACACCGCTTCATGGAATGTATTCGTGAAGTGTGTAGTGGGTGGCTCTCAGATTATATAAGTGTGTGTGTGTGTGTGTGTGTGTGTGTGTGTGTGTGTGTGTGTGTGTGTGTGTGTGTGTGTGATAGGTGGATGAAATCTGAGAGGACAGTAAGGGATAGCGAATGGAGGAAGAACGGAGCAGGAGAGGAATGGAATGGGAGTGAAAGGAGTAAAAAATATATAAGGGAGTGAAAGGGTAACAGGAGAGGAATGGAAAGAGAGTGAGAGATGGAATAAGGGAGTGACAGAATAACAGGAGAGAAAGGATTGAGAAGCAACAGGAAAGTGGGGAGAGAGAAGCTTGTAGCAAGGAACAATTTCTTCAGAAGGAAATATGCGAAAATTCTTGCTTCAACCTCCCTTCAGGCACAGAACACAGGCAGGGACTCAGGGACAAGAAGGTCAGGGACACCAGAGAAGGTATGAATGTTGAGCTTAAGGGGTTTCAGGGGCTCAAGGTTACGTGTTGGTAGGAATCATGAATTTTCACTCCATATTGGTTTCAAAAATTCAGGGATTCAAGAAATGTTCGGTTCAGAAGATGACGGTTTGTATTTAAACGTAAGAAGATAAAGAAAGACGATGAAGAAGTGTATCGTCTTTGTTGATGAAGAAAGAACAAAGAAAATGATGACATGAAGAAACAGATCCACTTACTAAAGTGGATAGATAGAAAGATAGATAGATAGATAGATAGAAACTGGATAGATCGAATCTAAACCGACAAATGTAAAATATTAAACAAAGAATATCAATAACAATAGCAATAATAACAACCTATTATGATGAACTTGAACTAACGTGACCACAATTAACCTGATCAAATAGGAATTGATCAGATCCGGGAGTGTCAAAGTGTCATAATCCAGCAATTACGGGACCTTAGGACTGACGCATTAATGGTCAGCCTGTATTTCAAGAGGTGACAAGTGTTGATATAGAGCGTTAAAACCCATACATTAATTATAGTTAGTAAATTCTTACTTTTAGGGGAGAATTACTACTACTACTACTACTACTATTGGTACTTCTAAACACGTAATAAAATGAGCTCCCAGCCACTATTAACTTAACCTAACATCACTCCCACCCCACCCTACCCCGTTCATTCCTATCCATCTCTACTGCAGCCTCCCTCTCCTCCCAAGCGTCGCGCCACATATGAAGCAATGTGGGTACTTGACTTGGAGGTAGTTTTGTTCTGGCGTCACAAAGGCCCTAAATCACATACATACATACATACATACATACATACATACATACATATATATATATATATATATATATATATATATATATATATATATATATATATATATATATATATATATATATACACACACACACACACACACACACACACACACACACACACACATAGGTTGTATAGCATTTTCTTCTTGCCTTCTTTTAGCTCCTCCTTTCGTGGGTAAATATTGTTCCACTCGTTTTGTCTTTTATATTTTTCTTTTTTTCTTTCTTCCTTTCTCTGTTCTTTCTTTGTATTATG
>JAXIVD010001573.1:33762-76262 GCA_036785275.1 Cancer borealis
GGTATTTCACCCGACGCACATGTTAACACTAGTATTGATTTTTCTTTCCACCTGCAAGTCGCCTACACGCCGTAATTACCGCCGCCTTCAGCACAACCTTTGTTACGTGGCAATCAACTATTCACAAGGCAATGGAACTCAATGTATTACTCCGATACTCTCATACATATGGTCTAAGGTAAAGGGGTTAGTATTTAGGTGTTCAATTATAATAAATGACGTGGCTAAATGATGATTACTTGCCTATAATTACATTTTAGCGTGATAATAACACTTGTAAGTATTCGTGTATACTCATAACACTTACAATTAGTACGTGGGAGCAGTCATAGCATAGTTTGTAATTTTATATTTGAGTTCATTCACATATATGGTAATTTGTATATTCTGTTTTTTTTTTAACTTTTATATTTATCATTACGGTTTGATGTACTGATGACTTTCATATAAGAAGGGATAAAGCTGTACTTATATATATAATAAAACTATAGGGCCCTTAGTACTTAACATATTTGGAGTCGATTTATTCTCCGTAATCTCCATGTTTCCACCCGTCATACTCTCCCAATCTTTTATATTTTCCTTTCCTTTTCCATCATTTCTTCCCTTTTACAAAACCATGTCAACGTATTTAAACTTGATAAACTTCTTTGTATTTTCCAGTTTCATGCGTCGCGTTCTTAGAATACAAAAATTTTAAATTCTCCGACGCTTTGGTCAAATGTAAACAGAACCGTCATCGCACTACGGTGAGCGGGGGTGCAAAAACTCTACGGTCACGCGTTATCACATTTCACTTACAAAACTCCCCGGTTCGGTTATGTTGCTCGCGCGTTCTACCTCATTCTCTTTACTTTGCTGAGCTAGACATGCTAATGCTATTTCATTATTGTTATGAGCTAGTAACGCAAGACACAGAGAGGAGGAAGAGGAGGAGGAGGAGGAGGAGGATGTTAGTAAAAGCGATGAAACCAAAGAAAATTTTAACAAATAAGTTAAAATCTACGGCCACCAATAATTAAGTTTTCAATCTTCCTTGTAAATTGGACAAGGTAGATTGTAGCGAGTGAGAAAACGAAAATAGAAACCATAATCTATTAGTAATTTCATTCGTGTCACTCAGATATTAAACAATGCAAGAGTAAGCATGAATTTTATCATAGGAAAATCAATACATTTCTCTTACCTATCTGTGTGTGTGTGTATGTGTGTATGTATGTGTGTGTGTATGTATGTGTGTGTGTGTGTGTGTGTGTGTGTGTGTGTGTGTGTGTGTGTGTGTGTATGTGTATGTGTGTGTGTGTGTGTGTGTGTGTGTGTGTGTGTGTGTGTGTGTGTGTGTGTGTGTGTGTGTGTGTGTGTGTGTGTGTGTATGTGTGTGTGTGTGTGTGTGTGTGTGTGTGTGTGTGTGTGTGTGTGTGTGTGTGTGTGTGTGTGTATGTGTGTGTATGTATGTGTGTGTGTATGTGTGTGTGTGTGTGTGTGTGTGTGTGTGTGTGTGTGTGTGTGTGTGTGTGTGTGTGTGTGTGTATGTGTATGTGTGTGTGTGTGTGTGTGTGTGTGTGTGTGTGTGTGTGTGTGTGTGTGTATGCAGTGTAAGTCAAGGGTAAGCACCTTTTCAATCATATCCTTCCTTTAGAAATTCCTTTAATAATCATCTTTCTAAATTCATAATACTCGGATATCGATGTTTTTTTCCCGCGTTATTTTCCCGCCTTCGCATTCAAAGTTTCATTAATAAAGACTCAGTATAATCATGTAATATGTTATGTATTTATTTATTTATCTTTCTATCTGTATCTATCTATATTCATCGAACTGTTTGTCTCTTTATGTCTGATTATATCTCTGTCTATCTGTTTGTCTGTCTATCTATCCAGCTGTCTCTGTCTCTGTCTGTATTTGTAATGATGATGATAATAATAATAGTAATAGTTCGTAAAGTAATGAAATCTTTGATAGTCAAGAACAACAAGAATATCAATAATAACACCTCGTAGTAATAACAGTATATCTAAAAATACAACGAACTCATATTAACGTCAATATTGTTTGGTAATATTCAGCCCACACAACACTCTCTCTCTCTCTCTCTCTCTCTCTCTCTCTCTCTCTCTCTCTCTCTCTCTCTCTCTCTCTCTCTCTCTCTCTCTCTCTCTCTCTCTCTCTCTCTCTCTCTCTCTCTCTCTCTCTCTCTCTCTCTCTCTCTCTCTCTCTTCTTGATTGATATATGAAGGCTGAAGGTCAGACTTTTCTTTTGGCTTCCAGTGCAATAGCTAAAATAACGTCAGTAAGCCATTCCATTAGTTTTTAATGTCGTTATGTTATGTTTTCTTCTTTAAATATTCATAATTCTTTTGTGTACTTTAGGATCAAGATGGAGTTAGGTGTTCTTATTTAACATTATTTATTTTCTTATTCAGTTATATTTATTCATTCAATTAGTTTTTTACAGTTGATGTTTTATCTATAGTCATCTTTTTTCTTCTCATATTTCGTCATGTGTGTGTGTGTGTGTGTGTGTGTGTGTGTGTGTGTGTGTGTGTGTGTGTGTGTGTGTGTGTGTGTGTGTGTGTGTGTGTGTGTGTGTGACGAGGGGGCGTGGGGAGGCGCGTGTGCGGATAAGAACACGAGAGGGGGCGTTACACCTTGACACACTGGCCTGAAATTGTTCTCTTATTTGTAATTATAAAAAAAAAACTCCTATTTGTATTTCTGAATTATGACAACGACGATAACGCGAGACCAAAGGAGGAAAATAAAGAAAATTATAACGAGAATACGAGAACAGGATAGAAGGAAGACTGGAGTACACGAGGACAAGAGAAACAGATGAATACAACTCCAATACAATGATACTAAGAATACTATCAAGAACTCAAGAACATAAGAACAACATAATGAAAACAAAAACAGGGAAACAAAGATATAAAGAGAACAGAAAACGAGGATATGATAAAACTTCTAAAATTCAAGTCGAAAATAAAGCAAGAAAATTAAGAAACACGCAAGCGGTAACAACCAAGCATGAGACAGTAAGGAAAAGCAAACGAAACAGACAGAAACAGAGACGAACAGAGAGAAAGAAAGACGGAGAGAGAGAAAGAAAGACGGAGAGAGAGAGAGAAAAAGACCATGAATAATGTTAAAATAATGCCTCGTGAAGTAGCTGCGGGGTCGCCTGTGTCCAGCCCATCAAGGCAAGACGGTGGTCAGAAGGCAAACCTACGACTTCCCAGAAACAGGAACAAAACCTCATTCAACACGGACGTAGTGAGACTTTACGTTAAGCTTCAAATGATACCTTTCCTGCGCGACAAAGGAGAGAAAGGGTGATTTGAACCTCTATTATTTTTCCTCTTCTTCTTCTTCCTCCTCCTCTGCCTCCTCCTCCTCCTCCTCTTTATCTGTCTTGTTCATCGTGATTTATCGTCGATTCAGGTGATCTGCGTGTGTGTTTTTCTGTTTTTGTTGTTGTTCTTGTTAGTTCAATAGCTTAAAGAATGATTATGTACGTATTTTTGCTTATTTGTAAGGATTTTTTGTTTTAGAAATTGTGTGTGTGTGTGTGTGTGTGTGTGTGTGTGTGTGTGTGTGTGTGTGTGTGTGTGTGTGTGTGTGTGTGTGTGTGTGTGTGTGTGTGTGTTGTTTGTTATTCCTTAGTATCGTTGTTTTCGTTCTTTTCGAGGTGTGAAATACTTTGTTATTCTCTCTCTCACACACACACACACACACACACACACACACACACACACACACACACACACACACACACACACACACACACACACACACACACATACACACACACACACACACACACACACACACACACACACACACACACACACACACACACACACACACACACAAATACACACACTACTTATAGTAGAAAATTTTTATGTGAATATTCATTATTACTATTGTTTTATTCTTTTATTCATTCTATTTTTTTTTTCTTTTTATATTTTTTTAGTGGCGGGGAACGTGTCTTTGTGTGTCAGCGGCGTTGTTCGTGGTCGGGGCTCCTGTGTGTGTGTGTGTGTGTGTGTGTGTGTGTGTGTGTGTGTGTGTGTGTGTGTGTGTGTGTGTGTGTGTGTGTGTGTGTGTGTGTAATCGATGCCCGACGCAGTGCCCCTTCCCCTCCCATCTCACATGTACCCCGCCCTCCCCTTCCCCCTTGTCACCCCCCTCTCTCTCCTGCCTCCCCGTCCCCCAGACCTCTTCCCGGGAACTGAGATGTATAAACTATGAGAGAGAAAAAAAAGATGATCACAGCGAAAGCGTGTGTGAGCGTGTGCCATACCTTTTTCTTGAACTGGTCATATCACCACACACACACACACACACACACACACACACACACACACACACACACACACACACACACACACACACACACACACACACACACACACACACACACACAGGGTCGTTCTTAACAGCGCAGCGCATTAAACCAATCCCTTCTGAGTCGTTTTAATGTGCCATTCAAGACACCGAGACCAGATGACCGAACACTTTGATTTTACCGGGAATCTGATCGCTTACGGAATGATGGCTGACCTCTCCTCTCTTCCACCACCCATAATGCTTCACAATCCACTGGTGAACCATTACAATAACCTTGACCCGGTCACGGATACCTGTTCCCACCTTTCATTACATAACAAGTAACACAATGGTGGCGGGGGGGGGAGGGGGAAGGGGGTCCACGCAGGTACTAAAAGGGGGAAGAGGGGGGAGGGGTGTTCTCGCAGGTACAGGAAGGGGGGGAGGGGGGCAGGTAATGAGGGTGTTACAGTGATATGAATTGTTAAGTAACTGCACGTGGCGAGGCTTGGTGGTGATGTAGCTGTTGTCAGGAAGTGCGACGGTTGGGCGTGTGGGCGGGCGCGCACGCGAGGCCGGACATGACGCATCTACTTCCGCGTAACATGAGGTTATGGGGAAGGAATTATTCAACTTGACGGTGACTCAGCCCGGCAACAGACAGGTGCAGGACTCCAGGTGTGACCTAGCTCAGTCTCGGCGCGCTGGTCACGCCGACTCGCTGTCCGCCGGAAGCTGTCCTGTCACCACTCACGGGGCGCTGGTCCGCTGCCGTGCTGGGAGAACCTCACCTGACCTTGGGAAGAACGTTAACCTCACCTCACCTTACCTTACCTTACCTCACCTCAAGACATACAAGATAAAACGTGATTGGAAAAGAGAGAAAGGAAAAAACATTGATCGAGTTGAAAAATAAAAGTGTAATATTGTGATGAAATACTAACAAGACATTAATAACTGAGGAGTGTCATTACATTCTTCTCTCTGTGCTGCTCAAACGACATATCTGACTTTAAGATTGTTGTTATTCCCAGGGATGTGCACACTATAAATAACAGAATACTCACGTGTTAGAATTCACACAACCTTCAGAGAACGAAGACTTGTCTCGTGTAAACCATTGGAACCAAGTGTACACAGACGGGAAAATAATACGAGGTAGTTGATCTGACCGACCTCCAGAGTGTCGAAAAACAGGAAAAAACAAGGCAGGTTTTATTAGCGTGGTCGAGTCTTCTTGGCAGCGTTGGTGACAGTGTTTCCACCTTGCATGGCGACCGTGAATCTGCTTAATCTGTATTCGGAAAATAATGACAAGTTTCTCCTGAAGGTGCGATTACTTCTGTTGATTAATTAATGGTATTTGTAATAATTATTCACTCAAAGCAAGACAATCAGGAACGGATGCAGTACTTATTACTATCTATGTAGTAATTATAACTATTCTATATGATTCATGGCATCCCTTTTCCTTTAGAATGTTATAATTACTTTACCTTTTAATGCACGTGCTATACTTCTACTTTCATAATAAATCAACATAATAAAAATATGCAATATCATTACTTAAATAATATAGAAACATCCTTTGAGCTCCTTTCGGATAATATGGAGATAAGGTTAACCTACTAATTTTGAGTCACGGATTATTTTGCTTTAACGAGTTTCCGGAAGTTGAGATATATATTGCATGACATTCTGCAACCTTAATTCTATCTGACACGTAAGTATTAACCTCGGGAGAACACGCTAATGTTATCTAAATATTATCCCTCTTTAACCTTCCTTTATGTACTAATACGCTCTCTACCTTCCCTCAGACCGCAGTGATGGCAGATCTAAACAAGAGTCTCACTGCGATGGACTGGCTGCCTCGCCTCAACGCTCAGGGCACGCTAACGGGCGGGTTGTGGCTGGACGGGGTTATAGACACGCCTGAGATGGTCCAAGCTGACTCCTCCACGCCGCCCTCACCGCCTGTCAACGGCAAGCCTCCTTACAGGTAGGAGTAAATGCTTTTCTTCACTCTACTGTAAATACAAACCCATAGATACAGTCAAGTTGTTCTTCCCTGCTTTTATACATTACAAACTCCCTTCTATAAACACAGTTGAGACTTTCCTCTCTCCTCTGTAGATACAAACCTTATAGATATAGTTGAGGACTACTATGTACATATTTTAGAACATAACAGTCGTCTTTTATAACAGTGATTGATGAAGTACTCAGTGTGTGTGTAAGTCTTGTCCGTCGATGCTGCGTTGGCCGTGAATTTTAGCTCCTGTGCTCTGAGGCCGCGTGGGTGTATGAGTCACGAGATGGAAGTCAAATCGATGCCTTCCTCACAACCTTCACTCGCGTCTTTCATAATTGAGTAGCACGTAGTGGCTTCTAGGTACTTGCCGTTAACCTATAGGCCCACTAATTGCGTGTACGGTATAGGTATTGACTGTTGACACGCTCGCCGCCCACATGACATTCTATACCTCGCCCACGCCTCCCATTTATCTCGTTCAAGGTCATGCAGTCGCCGTGAGGGTAGTGACCTGAGTTCACCTCACATCGTAGTAGGCTTTTCATTGCGTCTCTTCCCCTCTTTCCTCTGTGAAATCGTCTTATAATACATTCTTAAAATATTTTAGTATGAATAAATAAACCGTCTCTTTTCTTAACCCGTATCTTGTATAAATTAAATAAAAAATTGTATAATCATAACTCATTGCTATGTTTATATCGCATTGATGATAATATTTCCTTCAAACAGCTACGCCAACCTCATCACCCTCGCCATTAACAGCAGTAGCCGCAGGAAAATGACGTTGGCAGAGATCTATCACTGGATCATGGACAACTTCTCCTACTACCGCCAAGCTCCCGTCGGATGGAAGGTTAGCACAGGACTGATCTCATTCCGGCACCATTCTACACACTGAACTTTTTATTCTTTTATTTTTATTATTTTTTCATTATTTTTTTTACATCATACACCTTACTACATCGTCTCCTTTCGTGCATGTTCAATGGAAATAAAAAGATATATGTTTTTGTTAAAGAAATAATGTGTACTTTATGAAGGATTATTTTGTATCGGAGGCACTTTAAGTTTCATTCATTTTTTTATATGTATTTCATCTTGTTTTCATGTTTTATTTTGTTTTTCGTTATCTGCCTCCAGTTTCCGGTTTCTTTTTTCAGAGAGTACATCATGGGTAGTTCATATCATGTCAGGATTATTCACCATTCATCAAAGCGTCATTTCATTATAGATAACTCATTACTAATTATCGAAAAAAGAGAATATAACATTTACAAATTAAGAGTACACAACACATTTCTTATTTGTGTTTCCATTCCCGGCAGAACTCAGTGCGTCACAACCTCTCGCTCAACAAATGCTTCAAGAAGGTGCCGAGGACCAAGGATGACCCGGGCAAGGGATCCTACTGGGCTATTGACTCCACCTACACGGCTGATGAGGCTGCGAATAAGAGGAAGAAACAGCCTTGTCCTCGGGTAAGTCATATAGTAATGGTTACCAAAACGTGGCTTTAGATGAGATAATTTTTATACTTAGATAAAAGTTGTTAAAAATTTCCTTATCCTTGGTGTCTAGACAGACAAATAAATCATTATTATTATCTTTTATTATTTTTTTGTGGTGGTGGCGTGATGGTTGTCATTTAACCACCAAATAAACCATTAGTATTCTAACACTTCGCTGCTTCCTTACAGTTCAACCCTTACCTGGCCCACACCTTGACCCACACCCTGACCCCCACCACACTCTCCATGCCCCCCGCCAACACCGCCCTCAACACCATCACCCACGTCACGGCCACGCCCATGCCTGACCCCCACCTCAAGACCGGCTCCCCAATGATCAACCCTTGGAGCCACAGCACTAGAGTGGATCACTGGGCGCAGACAACACACCTCTGGAATGCATCTCAGGAAGGTAAGCGAGGTATGGAGGAATAAGTTACAGTGACGACATGATATACACTGATACAGATTGTCGTTGTAAGGTTTTTGAAGTGACGGTAAGTGTTTTCGTTGCAGGAGTGTTACTTGATGGCATTACAGGGACTAACGTGCCTGTCAGTGTGTCTGTCAGTACTGGTGGCACGGTAGGCGAGGGTGAGTGTGTGCCGCGTGACTCCTCAGTGGACGGTATTACCATGAAGGACTGTGACTTGCTGCTCCTCAATAACCTTACGTCGGAACAGCTCCGGGAATACGCCGCCCTGCTCGCCCCACAGAACAATACTGGCGTTAACTTAAGTCCCAGCGTGTTACCATTGTCTCTCCCTATGTCCCTATCCACCCCAACATCCATCCCCGCCCCCCTAATCACCACGGGGACGTCCTTAGGTGAAGCCACGCTACTCCCCCTCCAGACCTCCGGGGAAACATTAGAGACACTCGTTGCGGATTCTCTCATGATTTCCAACGCTGTACCTCCTGATGACGTGCTTAGGTCACCCCAGCAGGCTAGTACCCCAGGGGAGCTGCCTCTTGATGGCAGTTTCAGTCTGAGCGGCCATAGTGATTGTGGGGATAGTTCAGCGTCTCTCTCCCTCTCCGCGCACAGCCAGACGGTGAGTGCCGCTAGTCACGGCTCGGGAGGAACGGTCACCATAATGCGACGGGAGGTAACCAGTCCACAGTCGTTGTCGGAGCCTTTGAGCCGCCTTCTAGCACCTTTGTCGCCGCCTATACACACCGGTGGAGATACAACGACTACTACAAACGATGACTGTCTGGACGGGATGCTGGAGCACACACTGGCCCAGAATATGGAGGCCATCCAAGTGGGACTCATCACAGGCTCAGGACCTCACTCTGATGACGAGGAGATCACGGATGACTTTAACTGGGACAAGCTGATGTAGCCTCGCCACGCAGACCCGTCCTGCCGCTTGTCTTGCCTTGCCGCCTCTAATGCAATAACGTTCCGTCCGCGTGAACACGTGTGCCTTCTAACAGACATACCACGTACTGTACTTAGATGCTACTTAGGTCAGCATGAACCACAAACGTCGTGTGTATGTTACTCTTTGTAATGTAAGATGTAAATATGAACGGTTGTGGGAGTGGGAGTCACCTCGGCCAGGAGACATGAAGGAGATTCTTATGGATGACAAGTATTCGGATGACATTAGAACTCTGACTGTGGATGTTGACTGGCTGCTTAGTGGTTTCAGGAGGTCTAGGAGTCAGGATATATCCTACAAAGTCTGGTTTATTTTTACTTTTTTATTGTTAGTAGATGTATGATTTTTTATTTATTCCCCATCGTTATTGTCATCATCATTATCATTATCATCGTCATTATCATTATTTATACTCCATCATTATTGAAACTTCAACCCAATGGCTGGTCCTGGGTTGAGACCAATCATATTTATCTAAGTCAAGAGATTTTCATTTATATGTTAGTTACATGATCGTCCCTTTAATTTAGAGTGTCTTAATTATACAAGAAAAAGTTGACGTTATTTGGAAAAAGAAATTACATAGAAAAATTGTTATATTTATATAGTTTTATTTTATTTAATATTAGAAATGTGTTTGTTTTAATGAATAAGTTGTGTGTTTGTCAATATGGAAAACCTGGTGAGACTCTAATGCATAAAACGTGCATTTAGAACTGTGAATGAAAGGGATTTGTACTCGTAAGTTTCCAGTCATGTAGTCAGTTTATTTATATTTTATTAATTAGTATATCAGATCATGTTCTTTCTTTTCTTAGTTTATTTAGAATGCGAAAACAAAACTTTACTGATGCTAGACAACGCTTTGTACGAGGATTTTTTTTTTAAATATCCCACGTTTCTATTGCATCAAGTTGACAGATTGACCTATTCAGTATTGTAATATTCAGAGTATTGCTGGTAAAAAAAAGTCGAGATTGGTCTTATTAACCTACGAGTATCGATTAATAGGTTGTACGTGGCATTAAGTTTGTTTTGGAAATGCCTTAAACTGTTTGGGAAGTTAGTTAAGATACTGCGAATGTTAGTTAGAAGTTTGTAGATGGGAGTAACTTGTATGCAGGTTAATGAATGCCATCTGTACCGGTTATAATGTGTTCAGAATCTTCCTCTGTGTCTACATGTTGCAAGGTGACTCATTTATCTGTAGGTGTTGTGCTCAGGTGAACAAAAGGTTTAGTTTAGCGTGTGTTTAAGTCTCCCATTAATTAAGATAGAAAATAATAAATAAAACGGGAGATGTATACTGTATAATGATCACGATAGCAGACTGTTTGCTTACACCAATTCATGTTGACTCTTAAGGAAATAACGGAGTCTAATTCTATCTTCCTCTTCCCTCTGTCGACACTCTTCTTTGGTGTGTGTGTGTGTGTGTGTGTGGTGTTTTTGCAATGTAGTCTCTCTCTCTCTCTCTCTCTCTCTCTCTCTCTCTCTCTCTCTCTCTCTCTCTCTCTCTCTCTCTCTCTCTCTCTCTCTCTCTCTCTCTCTCTCTCTCTCTCTCTCTCTCTCTCTCTCTCTTCTACGTAAGCTTGATATTATAAGACGTAGTAGTATAGTTATAGATTTTTTTACTCCGTCACTGGTTGATAGGATTGAAACAGCGACCGTTTTATTAATATTATTATCATTATTATTATTATCAATACCATGATTATTGTGTTTTATTACTATTGGTACGGATTATAATTTTTTTCATTATTAATGGTGTGATTTTGTCATTCTCGTCAGCGTGTTCAATTCGCGGAAGAGTTGATTAATTGAATGTCGCGAGAAGGAGAATTAATAAGCCAAGTAAGATGTTGTTTGGTGATTCTCGTGAGCGTTCTAAGTATTAATAGGTATACCCAACCCATGTGCCTAATGTCGTGTGCCTTGTTCCAAATAAATATATGCTCTGTTCATATATTTTACCTTTTGTCATCTCAGTTGTTGTCGCTTTCGTGTAGGTAAAATTAGTTGTAATAGTAGTAGTAGTGGTAGTAGTAGTAGTAGTAGTAGTAGTAGTAGTAGTAGTAGTAGTAGTAGTAGTAGTCAGGGACGCTTCTAATTGTTTGGTTCTGTTATTGTAGTATTGCTCTGCTGAAAAATGGTCGATGTTTTATTTTTTTCAATAATACCTGAATTTGATTTTTCTCTCTATATTAATTTTCTTCTGTATTTTGTCCATAGTGTCGGCATGACCTTTCACAATGACACTATTTCATCATCATCATTATTAATATTCATGCAAGAAAACAAATTGATGCTTAGATTGAGCAGGAAAATAATAGTGTCAGCGGCCACACTATATAAAGTCCTCTCTCTTCTATCGCTCCCTGAGTACAGTACGATATGTTTCCCCACCCTCCCTTACTCACATGCTTTCGCCGCTCACGTTTAAAGAGACACATTTGGATTCACGCGATTTCCCTTTAAATTCATTAATCACTGTTATGGTCGCTTATGAAAGAAACAAAATACACGAAAAATACCCAGAGAGAGAGAGAGAGAGAGAGAGAGAGAGAGAGAGAGAGAGAGAGAGAGAGAGAGAGAGAGAGAGAGAGAGAGAGATCCTTACACGTAACTTAAGTTTGCCCCTCTCCCACTAACCTTGGCTCCTAAGTGGTCCCCGTAATTTTCAAGTGCTAGAAACGCCCCTGGTATTAATAGTAGAATTGCACTTTAAATTAGATAATATATATATATATATATATATATATATATATATATATATATATATATATATATATATATATTTTATATCTCAAACAGCCTCTAGTTAGTTCAATAACCCACCCTCCGAGTGTGTGTGTGTGTGTGTGTGTGTGTGTGTGTGTGTGTGTGTGTGTGTGTGTGTGTGTGTGCGTGTGTGTGTTGTTATCTCATCAGTTCCTACCTGACAACACGGGAAGCAGTGGTGAGGTAAGATGTCATTGATAGCCTTCCCAGGATAATACTTGGGAAGAATAACAATTAAATATAATAATGGTGAAGATACATACACTACCACCACAATATTTAGCTCGCCTGGCTTAACAAGTTTACAAGTTTATTAACAAGTCGGGATCAATGTTTCGGTGTGTGTGTGTGTGTGTGTGTGTGTGTGTGTGTGTGTGTGTGTGTGTGTGTGTGTGTGTGTGTGTGTGTGTGTGTGTGTGTGTGTGTGTGTGTGTGTGTGTGTGTGTGTGTGTGTGTGTGTGTGTGTGTGTGTGTGTGTGTGTGTGTGTGTGTGTGTGTGTGTGTGTGTGTGTGTGTGTGTGTGTGTGTGTGTGTGTGTGTGTGTGTGTGTGTGTGTGTGTGTGTGTGTGTGTGTGTGTGTGTGTGTGTGTGTGTGTGTGTGTGTGTGTGTGTGTGTGTGTGTGTGTGTGTGTGTGTGTGTGTGTGTGTGTGTGTGTGTGTGTGTGTGTGTGTGTGTGTGTGTGTGTGTGTGTGTGTGTGTGTGTGTGTGTGTGTGTGTGTGTGTGTGTGTGTGTGTGTGTGTGTGTGTGTGTGTGTGTGTGTGTGTGTGTGTGTGTGTGTGTGTGTGTGTGTGTGTGTGTGTGTGTGTGTGTGTGTGTGTGTGTGTGTGTGTGTGTGTGTGTGTGTGTGTGTGTGTGTGTGTGTGTGTGTGTGTGTGTGTGTGTGTGTGTGTGTGTGTGTGTGTGTGTGTGTGTGTGTGTGTGTGTGTGTGTGTGTGTGTGTGTGTGTGTGTGTGTGTGTGTGTGTGTGTGTGTGTGTGTGTGTGTGTGTGTGTGTGTGTGTGTGTGTGTGTGTGTGTGTGTGTGTGTGTGTGTGTGTGTGTGTGTGTGTGTGTGTGTGTGTGTGTGTGTGTGTGTGTGTGTGTGTGTGTGTGTGTGTGTGTGTGTGTGTGTGTGTGTGTGTGTGTGTGTGTGTGTGTGTGTGTGTGTGTGTGTGTGTGTGTGTGTGTGTGTGTGTGTGTGTGTGTGTGTGTGTGTGTGTGTGTGTGTGTGTGTGTGTGTGTGTGTGTGTGTGTGTGTGTGTGTGTGTGTGTGTGTGTGTGTGTGTGTGTGTGTGTGTGTGTGTGTGTGTGTGTGTGTGTGTGTGTGTGTGTGTGTGTGTGTGTGTGTGTGTGTGTGTGTGTGTGTGTGTGTGTGTGTGTGTGTGTGTGTGTGTGTGTGTGTGTGTGTGTGTGTGTGTGTGTGTGTGTGTGTGTGTGTGTGTGTGTGTGTGTGTGTGTGTGTGTGTGTGTGTGTGTGTGTGTGTGTGTGTGTGTGTGTGTGTGTGTGTGTGTGTGTGTGTGTGTGTGTGTGTGTGTGTGTGTGTGTGTGTGTGTGTGTGTGTGTGTGTGTGTGTGTGTGTGTGTGTGTGTGTGTGTGTGTGTGTGTGTGTGTGTGTGTGTGTGTGTGTGTGTGTGTGTGTGTGTGTGTGTGTGTGTGTGTGTGTGTGTGTGTGTGTGTGTGTGTGTGTGTGTGTGTGTGTGTGTGTGTGTGTGTGTGTGTGTGTGTGTGTGTGTGTGTGTGTGTGTGTGTGTGTGTGTGTGTGTGTGTGTGTGTGTGTGTGTGTGTGTGTGTGTGTGTGTGTGTGTGTGTGTGTGTGTGTGTGTGTGTGTGTGTGTGTGTGTGTGTGTGTGTGTGTGTGTGTGTGTGTGTGTGTGTGTGTGTGTGTGTGTGTGTGTGTGTGTGTGTGTGTGTGTGTGTGTGTGTGTGTGTGTGTGTGTGTGTGTGTGTGTGTGTGTGTGTGTGTGTGTGTGTGTGTGTGTGTGTGTGTGTGTGTGTGTGTGTGTGTGTGTGTGTGTGTGTGTGTGTGTGTGTGTGTGTGTGTGTGTGTGTGTGTGTGTGTGTGTGTGTGTGTGTGTGTGTGTGTGTGTGTGTGTGTGTGTGTGTGTGTGTGTGTGTGTGTGTGTGTGTGTGTGTGTGTGTGTGTGTGTGTGTGTGTGTGTGTGTGTGTGTGTGTGTGTGTGTGTGTGTGTGTGTGTGTGTGTGTGTGTGTGTGTGTGTGTGTGTGTGTGTGTGTGTGTGTGTGTGTGTGTGTGTGTGTGTGTGTGTGTGTGTGTGTGTGTGTGTGTGTGTGTGTGTGTGTGTGTGTGTGTGTGTGTGTGTGTGTGTGTGTGTGTGTGTGTGTGTGTGTGTGTGTGTGTGTGTGTGTGTGTGTGTGTGTGTGTGTGTGTGTGTGTGTGTGTGTGTGTGTGTGTGTGTGTGTGTGTGTGTGTGTGTGTGTGTGTGTGTGTGTGTGTGTGTGTGTGTGTGTGTGTGTGTGTGTGTGTGTGTGTGTGTGTGTGTGTGTGTGTGTGTGTGTGTGTGTGTGTGTGTGTGTGTGTGTGTGTGTGTGTGTGTGTGTGTGTGTGTGTGTGTGTGTGTGTGTGTGTGTGTGTGTGTGTGTGTGTGTGTGTGTGTGTGTGTGTGTGTGTGTGTGTGTGTGTGTGTGTGTGTGTGTGTGTGTGTGTGTGTGTGTGTGTGTGTGTGTGTGTGTGTGTGTGTGTGTGTGTGTGTGTGTGTGTGTGTGTGTGTGTGTGTGTGTGTGTGTGTGTGTGTGTGTGTGTGTGTGTGTGTGTGTGTGTGTGTGTGTGTGTGTGTGTGTGTGTGTGTGTGTGTGTGTGTGTGTGTGTGTGTGTGTGTGTGTGTGTGTGTGTGTGTGTGTGTGTGTGTGTGTGTGTGTGTGTGTGTGTGTGTGTGTGTGTGTGTGTGTGTGTGTGTGTGTGTGTGTGTGTGTGTGTGTGTGTGTGTGTGTGTGTGTGTGTGTGTGTGTGTGTGTGTGTGTGTGTGTGTGTGTGTGTGTGTGTGTGTGTGTGTGTGTGTGTGTGTGTGTGTGTGTGTGTGTGTGTGTGTGTGTGTGTGTGTGTGTGTGTGTGTGTGTGTGTGTGTGTGTGTGTGTGTGTGTGTGTGTGTGTGTGTGTGTGTGTGTGTGTGTGTGTGTGTGTGTGTGTGTGTGTGTGTGTGTGTGTGTGTGTGTGTGTGTGTGTGTGTGTGTGTGTGTGTGTGTGTGTGTGTGTGTGTGTGTGTGTGTGTGTGTGTGTGTGTGTGTGTGTGTGTGTGTGTGTGTGTGTGTGTGTGTGTGTGTGTGTGTGTGTGTGTGTGTGTGTGTGTGTGTGTGTGTGTGTGTGTGTGTGTGTGTGTGTGTGTGTGTGTGTGTGTGTGTGTGTGTGTGTGTGTGTGTGTGTGTGTGTGTGTGTGTGTGTGTGTGTGTGTGTGTGTGTGTGTGTGTGTGTGTGTGTGTGTGTGTGTGTGTGTGTGTGTGTGTGTGTGTGTGTGTGTGTGTGTGTGTGTGTGTGTGTGTGTGTGTGTGTGTGTGTGTGTGTGTGTGTGTGTGTGTGTGTGTGTGTGTGTGTGTGTGTGTGTGTGTGTGTGTGTGTGTGTGTGTGTGTGTGTGTGTGTGTGTGTGTGTGTGTGTGTGTGTGTGTGTGTGTGTGTGTGTGTGTGTGTGTGTGTGTGTGTGTGTGTGTGTGTGTGTGTGTGTGTGTGTGTGTGTGTGTGTGTGTGTGTGTGTGTGTGTGTGTGTGTGTGTGTGTGTGTGTGTGTGTGTGTGTGTGTGTGTGTGTGTGTGTGTGTGTGTGTGTGTGTGTGTGTGTGTGTGTGTGTGTGTGTGTGTGTGTGTGTGTGTGTGTGTGTGTGTGTGTGTGTGTGTGTGTGTGTGTGTGTGTGTGTGTGTGTGTGTGTGTGTGTGTGTGTGTGTGTGTGTGTGTGTGTGTGTGTGTGTGTGTGTGTGTGTGTGTGTGTGTGTGTGTGTGTGTGTGTGTGTGTGTGTGTGTGTGTGTGTGTGTGTGTGTGTGTGTGTGTGTGTGTGTGTGTGTGTGTGTGTGTGTGTGTGTGTGTGTGTGTGTGTGTGTGTGTGTGTGTGTGTGTGTGTGTGTGTGTGTGTGTGTGTGTGTGTGTGTGTGTGTGTGTGTGTGTGTGTGTGTGTGTGTGTGTGTGTGTGTGTGTGTGTGTGTGTGTGTGTGTGTGTGTGTGTGTGTGTGTGTGTGTGTGTGTGTGTGTGTGTGTGTGTGTGTGTGTGTGTGTGTGTGTGTGTGTGTGTGTGTGTGTGTGTGTGTGTGTGTGTGTGTGTGTGTGTGTGTGTGTGTGTGTGTGTGTGTGTGTGTGTGTGTGTGTGTGTGTGTGTGTGTGTGTGTGTGTGTGTGTGTGTGTGTGTGTGTGTGTGTGTGTGTGTGTGTGTGTGTGTGTGTGTGTGTGTGTGTGTGTGTGTGTGTGTGTGTGTGTGTGTGTGTGTGTGTGTGTGTGTGTGTGTGTGTGTGTGTGTGTGTGTGTGTGTGTGTGTGTGTGTGTGTGTGTGTGTGTGTGTGTGTGTGTGTGTGTGTGTGTGTGTGTGTGTGTGTGTGTGTGTGTGTGTGTGTGTGTGTGTGTGTGTGTGTGTGTGTGTGTGTGTGTGTGTGTGTGTGTGTGTGTGTGTGTGTGTGTGTGTGTGTGTGTGTGTGTGTGTGTGTGTGTGTGTGTGTGTGTGTGTGTGTGTGTGTGTGTGTGTGTGTGTGTGTGTGTGTGTGTGTGTGTGTGTGTGTGTGTGTGTGTGTGTGTGTGTGTGTGTGTGTGTGTGTGTGTGTGTGTGTGTGTGTGTGTGTGTGTGTGTGTGTGTGTGTGTGTGTGTGTGTGTGTGTGTGTGTGTGTGTGTGTGTGTGTGTGTGTGTGTGTGTGTGTGTGTGTGTGTGTGTGTGTGTGTGTGTGTGTGTGTGTGTGTGTGTGTGTGTGTGTGTGTGTGTGTGTGTGTGTGTGTGTGTGTGTGTGTGTGTGTGTGTGTGTGTGTGTGTGTGTGTGTGTGTGTGTGTGTGTGTGTGTGTGTGTGTGTGTGTGTGTGTGTGTGTGTGTGTGTGTGTGTGTGTGTGTGTGTGTGTGTGTGTGTGTGTGTGTGTGTGTGTGTGTGTGTGTGTGTGTGTGTGTGTGTGTGTGTGTGTGTGTGTGTGTGTGTGTGTGTGTGTGTGTGTGTGTGTGTGTGTGTGTGTGTGTGTGTGTGTGTGTGTGTGTGTGTGTGTGTGTGTGTGTGTGTGTGTGTGTGTGTGTGTGTGTGTGTGTGTGTGTGTGTGTGTGTGTGTGTGTGTGTGTGTGTGTGTGTGTGTGTGTGTGTGTGTGTGTGTGTGTGTGTGTGTGTGTGTGTGTGTGTGTGTGTGTGTGTGTGTGTGTGTGTGTGTGTGTGTGTGTGTGTGTGTGTGTGTGTGTGTGTGTGTGTGTGTGTGTGTGTGTGTGTGTGTGTGTGTGTGTGTGTGTGTGTGTGTGTGTGTGTGTGTGTGTGTGTGTGTGTGTGTGTGTGTGTGTGTGTGTGTGTGTGTGTGTGTGTGTGTGTGTGTGTGTGTGTGTGTGTGTGTGTGTGTGTGTGTGTGTGTGTGTGTGTGTGTGTGTGTGTGTGTGTGTGTGTGTGTGTGTGTGTGTGTGTGTGTGTGTGTGTGTGTGTGTGTGTGTGTGTGTGTGTGTGTGTGTGTGTGTGTGTGTGTGTGTGTGTGTGTGTGTGTGTGTGTGTGTGTGTGTGTGTGTGTGTGTGTGTGTGTGTGTGTGTGTGTGTGTGTGTGTGTGTGTGTGTGTGTGTGTGTGTGTGTGTGTGTGTGTGTGTGTGTGTGTGTGTGTGTGTGTGTGTGTGTGTGTGTTTCCTGCGTGTGTGTTGTGGTGGTTTAAAGTCCATTCAGGCAAGACTTGATATAATTTCTATAATTTGTTTCAGTTCATAGTTTAGCTGCATTGTACATCTGTTTAGTATAGTTAGGATGTAATATGCATGTATATAACATTGTACTTCCATAGCAAAGTAACTGAATTATGAATGATTACTGCAACGAGTATCATGACAGATGCTAGGCATGTGTGTGTCGGGTGATAGCCGTACATGTGTGTGTGTGTGTGTGTGTCAGATGCTAGCCGTGTGTGTGTGTGTGTGTGTGTGCCGGGTGGTGGTGATCATTATTCTCACAAACCTGCCATAAATACTGTTCTCATAAGTACAATATCATTATAAACAAGCTTAGCGACATACACATTTAGGAAGATAGAGTGCATATCCTACCCCGCTAATACTTACATATGGTAAAATAGATATATAGATTATATATTAATTGGAAGGGTATGATAAATTGGTGTGTTATTAGGTTGTTGGTTAAAGAGTTGGCATTAAAGGTATACTTTTATTCATCTACAGTTCCCAGCGGAGGAGACAGATGGCGCGGCAACCCAACGTAAACCAAAGAAAAGGGAAGCGTCACACGATTATTTCAAACGGTTCACACGACTTGAGTTACAAAGAATTATATAGAAATTCACACCAAATAGAGTTTTAAGTTCAAACGAGGTGGTCTATCATAACTTAGAACTAAACATTAAGTACAGTAAACAATTACAAGTCACTACTAATGTTATCAAACTAGTGTTATTCTTGCCAAAATATTAATTATATCCACCTTCCCGCAAAAAAAAAAAAAATCCCGTATCAAATGAATGTGATTAGAATTTATCATTTGTAATACAGTCAAGTTGTTATCAAGTTTGGTAGTTAAGTAGTATTGGAAACACTCTTAGCTTTCTGTCATCAGTATTATCATTACAAACACATGTAATAGAATAATCCACATGAGATTAAAACTATAGCACTCTTTTATATATAGGTTATTACTGCAAGATAATGAGTTAGATATACAAAAACATACATAGATATAACATCATTCTCACACAAACACAATTACTAAGATCGGTCATTCACCTTAATTGCTCATATAAGATAAGAATAAGAACAACATATAATGAAACAAGTATAACAACCTTAACACTAGTATATAAAACCTAAAACAATTATTTAAAACCTCATTACAACCACATAATTAATACAAAAAGAAAGATACACTCGCTTCCCTAAGTCAGTGTGACATCCGATCGGACGCTGTTTTAGTACCGCTTGCTTAGTGCCGGGAGGACCAAGATAATTTGTCTGTTTTCTCTACAATATGACGCCGGAAAAGCGACCAGCGGAGGATGAGGAGGAGCAGGAAGCTAAGAAGTTAAAGGAGGACTCGACAGCATCATTAAGTGAGGTTGTACAAGATGATAATAGCCAAGATAGTGTGGAGTCTGATTCAGCGGCTTCCAATGACCCCGAGAATAAGGTTGGCTTTGTTACAAGCACGCTTCCTGTTTGATGTATTTACGTGTTATTTATTGTTTTTTAATGTTGTGTATGTCTTATGTGGTTTACATCTCTTCCTTTACCTGTGTTTCTATGTTTTCTTTAATGTTTCAATTCCGTTTCTGATCAGTTAAGTTAGTTGACATGCCTTGCCTCTGTTCCTTCCTGTGTAATGCATTTTCGTGTTATATATTATTTTTTGATATTCTCTATGTCTGATCTGCTTCTCATCTCTCGCTTTGGATATCTTTACTTATATTTCCATGTTTTCACTCACGTTTCTGATTAGTTAGTTGACATGCCTTGCCTCTGTTCCTTTCTTCCTGTCTAATGCATTTACGTGTTATATATGATTTTGTGACATTGTGTTTCTCTGATCTTCTCATTTCTCCCCTTGAATATTTTTATTTATATTTCCATGTTTTTTCTCCTGTTTCTGATCAGTTAGGTTAGTTGACATGCCTTGCCTCTGTTCCTTCCTTCCTGTCTAATGCATTTTCGTGTTACCGTACCTGTAAACTGTGCCATTTTATTATTAGTAATAATGATGATGCATTTTATCATCATTTATGAGGCTTTGTTTTATTTTAGGAAACTCTATATCGAGATGACTGTACCAGGAACGTCCTTAAAAAATACCTAATCCATGTATAACTCATTTGTATCACATTATACATTTCCTTATTTCCTTTGGCACCACATTTTATTGAGATTATTGAGATAAGATTAGCCTACTAATTTTGAGGCACAGACTATTTATTTTTGGGTAGGATATAATGTTTTTACAATGCTAACGGCATAACAATTAGCATTTTAAAATATACGAAACCAAACTTATCCCTGCAGGGATACTCTAACCCTTCGTGGCTAACCTAACGCTAAATTTATTTCAATATTATCCAAGGTTTTGCTCTACTTTGAGGAACTGTGGTAGAAATGGCCTTAAAAATTAAGATGTAGGTATTAGTGATACAAACAAGATGAAATGTACATGTGGTATAACAACTTATTTTTCCCCCATGCTTGAACAGAGGTTGAATGTGCCAGAGCACCGAGGGACTGTAGTCTACACCGGATGTACACAATGGGAGTACATTGGACGCAGGAACCTGAAGGGTATTCCATCCATGCTGCATCACGTGCCGCGCCGGATTGCAGCGTTCAGGGGCATCCGTCTGTGTTACGTGGCATCACACTGCTCGGCGGCACACACCATCTTCATCAGCGAGGAGGGAAAAGTGTTCTCCCTGGGTGAGTTAGGATTTTGAATGTTAAATAAAATGAAGATTAGTTCTCTGGATGAGTTTTATGTGAAATAAGGTAAATTAATGCCTTTTTTTTATGTATTTAAACTCAAAGAAAGTTTCTGTCATAGCAACTTAGATACAAATGAATTAAGGAAAAAATATACTGACTAATATTATGATGGCTTGAGTGTTGAATTCTCACCAGCTCGGATATAAATGAACTGGAAAAAAAACTGATTTATATGATAAATTAGTGTTAATTTGAGTGTTGAATTCTCACCCGTTCAGGCCGTAATGAGAAAGGTCAGCTGGGTATTGGTGACACAGAAGTCCGGGCCGGCGTTGTACCAATGGATACAATGTCAGAGTTCAAGGTGGTCCAGGCAGCCGTGGGACGCAACCACACACTCCTGCTGACGGACCGAGGCTCAGTGTTTGGGTGCGGCGATAACAAGTCGGGTCAGTGTGGGGTCGGAAACACCACTGCCGTCCTACACACACCTTCAAGAATCACCTTTAAGGAAGGGAAAATTGTTAAGGTTGGTGTTTACCTAGTTGTAGTATACAGGGCCTGAGCTGCACTCGTCTGGTCCTGTCTCTGTATATATAGTTGTCCAGTTTTTCCTTCAGTTAATGTACATTGTTTGCCATTATCACCTCATGTGTGTGTGTGTGTGTGTGTGTATGTAATGGTATTAGTAATGGATGAATAGAGAGATATAGGAAGCTACAAATTACATACAAAGGAATACAAACATATAACATATAACTAAACTACACAAGGTATCTCCCGTATATATAGACAGATAATGAGATAGACCAATACAACAACCCCTACATCATCTTCACCTTCTCCAGGTATCATGTGGTGCAGAGTTCAGCATGATCATTGATAAGAAGGGTTACCTCTACTCCTTTGGTCTGCCCGAGTATGGTCAGCTCGGCCATAACACAGATGGCAAATTCTTCGTCACCAGCAACAAACTCTCCTTCCAATATGAGCGAGTGCCCCGGCGAGTCCCCATCTTTGTGGAGCGCAGCAAAGATGGACACCCAACACCTGTTACTGATGTGCAGATTGTTGATGTTGCTTGTGGAATTAACCATTCTGTGAGTACCTATTTATGTGTTAGTTATTGTACTGTTATGGAATGTTAGGAGGGAAGGAAGGTGGTGTGTCTATGAATGCATGAATAATAATTATCAATATACTTTGGCTTTCCTTTAGGTGTGTTGGTAATTGTAGTCTTATGAAGGAGTAAAAAATTATGATATGTTAACAAACTCATGTATAATGGTTATGAATAATCTTCGCCCCTTCTTCAGGTTGCTGTTGATGCCAAGAAGAGACCTTATTCCTGGGGTTTTGGCGGGTACGGCAGACTGGGACACGCTGAGCCTAGAGACGAGTTCATTCCCCGCATCATTAAGTACTTTGACGGGCACAACCGCGGCGTGGAGAGGGTGTACTGCGGCTCCACCTTTACTATTGCCTGTAGTTCCTTGGGAGTATTCCTTTGGGGTCAGACCAAGCGTACAGGAGAGGCTAACATGTACCCTAAGCCTATCCAAGACCTAAATGGGTGGGATGTGCGTGCTGTGGGCTGCTCCATCACTTCCATCGTGGTAGCGGCTGATGATAGTGTGATAGCTTGGGGTCCATCGCCAACTTACGGAGAATTGGTGGGTGTATTGTTATTTTTTATTTATTTATTTATTAGTTAATGGATCTAATGTAACGTTTTGATTTTTTATTCTCCTGTAAATGACACTGACGTACATGTGATCAGTTGTCATTTTGTAATCTTGTAAGTGATTCCCTTGTGATCATTAAGTAATTTGTTTAACTTTTCAGGGTCTTGGTGAGAACATTAATTAAGTGCATGTAATTACTTATAATTCAGCAACATTATAAATCCTTCCCTTGTGAACATTTTGGTGAACTTTTATGAACTTTTTGATGGACTTTTGTGTGACCTTGTGTGAACTTTGCAGGGTCTTGGCGAGAACACCAAGTCTAGCACCCAGCCCAAGGAGGTGAAGGCCATGGAAGGGGCACATGTAGAGCAGATCAGCTGTGGGATGGGGCACACAGTTATGCTGGTAAGGGACGAGACCGAACAAGACAAAGAAGTTCTGGGGAAGTTGAAGGAAATAACTCTGTAGATAAACGTCACAAATTAATTAGGAAGTTTTGACAACTCAAAATGTCTGCAAATAGTTTTGTCATGTTTGTAGTTTTTTTTTGAGTGTCTGTATCTTGTTTCTTTATTTATCACTGACCTTACGAGGTTAGGTTAGCATTGCAATAATTCACAATGATTATTTATTTTTGCATTACAGATAGAGTTAAGTACTGATTTATTTTTTTGTCACTTATTTATAAACATGTGAATTCCTTATAATGTAATTTTGTACAAGCTGATTTTACACTTATTCCATAACACAAATTGCTTTAAGGCAGAGGTGTCAAACTTTAAATTATTCAAGGGCTTTTTTCTTTCTTTTTACTTTAGTTACTGTGTTAGGAGAGTTAGGAAGGCTTATAGAGGCCCATCACATCCCTAACACCCAGCTGGTATGATTTTATTATTTTTTTTAAAGGGTACTGGCTAAGGGGGAAAAAATTAAGTATAAAAAAAAAATCGCGCTTGTCGCCAGACCCTGTAAAGAAGATAGTAGGAGAAATAAAAAATGGGGGGGCAATTCAATTTAGTATGAGAGGTGTCTTGACACTCCTCTTTTGAAAGAGTGTAAGTCATAGGCATGTGGAAAAACAGACAAAGGAAGAGAGTTCCAGAGTTTACCAGTGTAAGGGATGAAACAGTGAAGATACTGGTTAACTCTTGCATTAGGTAGATGGACAGAATAAGGATAAGAAGTAGCATGCATGCAGTTAACAAGTTCAGAAGAGCAGTCAGCATGAAAATAGCAGTAGAAGATAGATAAAGATGCAACATTGCGGCGGTGACTTAAAGAGTCAAGACAGTCAGTTGTTGTACTAGTACAGTACCAAAGTCACCAGCAAGTACGATATGAAGGATTGGAACTGAATTTTTTCTTGGGTATGAATTTTGATAAACGAATCTTACCGAACCAAAGTTATTTAAGTTATTTTTCACGGTTTGATAGTTTGATAGTTTGACACTTCTGCCTCAGTGCAAACCATCTTGAGGCTGGAGTGATCATGAGAGGAACTTTGGATGGCTGACGGCTGTGTCTTCCACCAAATGCCGAAGGAAGGTTGAGGTGGAAGGTGGTGGTGGTGTTGGTGTTGTCATTCACTCACTCCACCTGTTTTAATGAGCCTTAAGGAAAGGTAACATCGATGAGTTATTGAGATGTAGTTGTCATTAGGGAATCTTGACCTTTCTCCTCACTTATGGTGCTCAACCTCTTAGGACTGAGGAAGAAAAGGTTGATAAGCTCTCTTGCAAACTGAAAAAGTAGCAAAAAAATTAGGTCAATAAGATAGGAAAGTATTTTGTTGAGTAACTTGACAATGTTTTGGTGTCAAAAACCACTTAAAAATTATTATTTTTATTTTGGAAAGGAAATAGATATAAATTTAAGTTTTTCTATATTGATTGAATTACCACCAGTAGCAGTTCAGTTTTGATACACAGTTTGCAGTGATTTGCAGTTAATTCATCTTTATTTACCAATACTCTAGTGAAATATTAATTCAACAATAACTGTGACTCAGACAATAATTAATGTGATGGCATTTAACATTACCACTGCTGCATACTTAGGAATTGTTTCACTTCTGTAGTTTGGTTCAAATTATTCCACATTACAATATTTTTGAACATCATCTTATAAATATTTTAAGTACTAACATTTTCATTGCTTATTGAAGCAGTGATACATTCTGATATCAAAATATTACAAGTATACTTTTTCAGTTTGAGTTTCAAGTGTTCTCACTAATCCACTGCAAACACATTCCAGCTAAATATTATATACCTCACTCAAATGTAAGTCTTTTGCATCTCATAACTGGTTAATAAATTTTTTAATAAAACATTGCTGCATATGTCAGATAAACTCTTTTTGATGTGGTCCAGTGTCTGCTTTTAGGAGAGATTAATGACTGTGATACTCCGTGCTTCACTCAGCACTAGATAACCAAGGAACAACTCAATGTTACCTTATATGTCCTGGGACAAGTTAGTGTTCATGCCATCACCTCAGGAGGACTGGATCAAGAACACAAATAACAGATGAAGGAAGTTTGTGTATAGGATTGTAAACAGGAATCCAGAAACACAATTTTATTACGAATGCATTATGTATAAGTAACTATGTACACTAGAAGCACTTTATTTTTATTTTTTTATCTGCCAGAGCAAAGAAGGTGATATAGACAAAGTATTTAGTGCTGAGTGATGCATGGATGTATTCTGTATAAGTTGTATTTATCTCCATGTGAGAGATTAACACACTGAGGCAAGACCTTTGTACAGGTTGACTATCTATATTTCGCTTCCATCAGTTTTCCAGCATGAATTTCAGAGCGCAGTTTCAAATTTTCAGAGTTGGGGCATCAGTGGGAGGCGCTGTTTATGTTTTGATAGCGCTGTACCCAGAGTTAGGTGTTTGTTCATGCCGGATTATTGATAGTCAGCCTGTAGCGTGTGTTTGACCAAGACTAGAGGCGGATGGCCGGGATAATGGAGAGGTTCGGTATATGATGCCTTTTTCAAGTATTGCATAATGACAAACTTTATTTTTAGTACTATGATTTAGAAATTATTTATAATGAATACATGATTATAGTATAGAATTTACATGAAAAAAGAAGTATTGTCTTCAATGATAAGTGATTGTAGTATTAATTCACTTTGAAAGAGGCATAATATAGATCATTTGAGGTAAAGTTTTTGGAGAAAATAAGTAAGGAGTTTGAAGGTCTGTTCAGGAAATGTTACGTACCTGATTTAAATTTATTTTTCATTACTATGACTAGGTACACAATGCCTAATCATTATTTGTCCTCTTGGTGGTGAATTAAAGATAGGAAATCAATGGGTCTGTATGTTCCTATACATTTTTTTGTGTAGCGATTGCTATCACCTGTCCAAACACAAGTACGTATGTGTGTAACAATCAAAGTTTGTGAACCGTTGCCCTGTTGTCTCTCCTTAACATGGGCAGACACACCTTGCCAGGAAGTTGCATTGGAAACATTCACCTGTACTGGCCTTGCTCAAATTCACAGTACTATATTACTATTAAACTTTTATATCTCTTGTCTAAACAGAATTATTGTGTAAATTGATCATGATTTTAATTGATTATGGATGTCGTAAGAAGGATAAATGCAAAATTATTAGCTGTATTTGACAGAAATGTTTCAAAATACCAAGAGATATAAAAGATTTGTGTATACAGTGCAAATGTTTTCAATCATACTTCCTGATTCCACTGTAATTCTTTAGTACTTAATGAATAGGAAGCAGTTAGGTCAAGCCTCAAACTTTCCTTATTCAGCATAAACAAATTCGGGATCAAATATGTTATTCATTTACAGAAGTTTTAGAAAAGTAACAGAATTAAGTCTGATATTAGGAATCTCGGGTTGAAAATATGGTAGTGTATTGAAAGTAAAGACTTCCAGTATAGCCGTGAAAGCATGTTAGGAAAGGAACAGATTGTTTTAGTTAGATTGTTACCTATGTAAAATGACCTTAAAGTTTGGGTCATAATAGAATCCAGATATAGGTTTATTGAAAACATCTTAGGGTTTCAGGTTGCATTTTGTGACTACAGTATCAAATATAACCAAAACCAAGCAGAAATATTACCTCAATCCACAAATACATTGCTAACAATCTTATCTACTAAAGAAAACACTCAAGGCTACAGTGAATGTCTTGTAGAAAAATAAATAAATGAATTAAAAAAAAAAAATGCAAGAAATTCAAGCATCAGTATTTTGCTCAGGACTCTGAACCAGTAAGAATACATTTATTTTATTTTTTTCCCAGGGTATGTTGAATGGCAGAAGAATTTAACCTTTTGTATATTGTATGATGTACGTACCTAGTTACTCATTAGTTTAATACATTATTTTTTTTACACATGTATGTACTAGCTACTTAATTTGTGGAGGATGTGGATTAGTTATGGTAGTGATTGTAAGTGCATATCTCAGACCATGTTCTTAGGAAGTGACTATTCTAATTTGTAATGATTAATTAAGGTAACATTAAATGAAATTATACAGGTATTGATTGATACTCATACAGGTGTCGGTTAATAGATGGTATCAATTAAATACAGGTTGACTATCAGTAATTCGACAATCAATATTCCGGTTCTATCAGTTTTCCGGCATGAATTTCAGAGTGCATCACTTTATGTTTATGTTTTCATGCTGGAAAACTGCTGGAACTGGAATATTGATTGCTGGATTATTGATAGTCAACCTGTATAGTGTTGTCAATCGCTACAGAGATGTCATTTAAGTGTGTACATGTTAATGGGCGTCATGTGAGTGCAGTTTTGAGTGTGTCAGTGGTTGTACATTTCAAGTTTAAAATTTTCACTATTAGTAACAATACTACATGTCCTTTAGGCCTCACATATGTGACCTTGTGTACATATGGAATAGGTCAAAGGTCACCAACAATAAGGTGCTGCACTCTAAGGTTCATTAAAAAGCCGAACATAAGTGTTACAAAAGGCTACATAAAAAAATCACAGTTAAATGGTGTTGATAATTTCAAGTTTTCAGTCGACGAGAGGATGGCGGATGACAACTGTCCGACAGAGTTAATTGAATTGAGTAATAAAATAAATGATTAACAGTGGAGTGAAATACAGTATAGGTTGACTGTCAATAATCCGTCAATCAATATTCTGGTTCCATCAGTTTTCCGTCATGAATTTCTGAGCGCAGTTTCAAATTTCCTGGGTTGGCGCATCACTGTTTTCTGGAGGCATTGTTTATGTTTTGATGGCGCTGTACCCAGAATTAGCTGTTTGCTCATGCCGGATTATTAATAGTCAAGCTGTAATGCTAACAAGTGTTCCTTGCTAGAACAATAATTCCCTTCCTGTTGCCTCCTTAACTAAGACACTCCGCCTTGTCTATGTGTAAATGATTCTCATGTGCTGAGCTGAGTGCCACTTGGGTGATTTTCTGCTTTAGAGTACTAGTTCTACAGAGTAAGTTTTAGACTCTGCCTAGTCTAGGATTAGGATTAATTTGTATAGAATATGATGGTTCAGTTTGTATTCCTAGTGTCACGGAGATAACAGAAATGTAGTCTATGTTTTTACAAGCAATTTATTTTTATACCATGCAGATAAATCATGGGCACAGTTAATCAGTATTCCTGGAATGATTTGTGGTATTATATCAAAAGGTTTTGCATTACCTCAAGCTTCAGGGCTCATTAGTTGGTGGGTGATTTATACTATACATAGTTACAAGTTTGTATTGGATAGTTGTAAGTCAGCCATAGACCACAGACAGGTCGTCATACAGTTTTGTGTCTTGAGATGTTTGTTAATTGAATCCATTTATATAAGAAGGTAAATTTGAGAAATAAAAATTGAGGCTATAGTAGCATCAAGATCTGTTGAAGGTTTCATAATCCTTCTTTTATACTTCATAAGGATGAAAGGAGTTTAATCATCAGAGGTGAAGTGTTAATGTTTTATACTTTGGGAGGATTGAATTAATATACATGAAAGAAATATCGATGTTTTCGTGTTAATTTATGTGAAAACAGTTAATATTTTAATTTGCTTACGTTGAAATGTCTGAAATATTATAGGTGTACATGTATTGTACATTCGGTAATTCTGTAATAAATACACTTAGGTGTTGACTCACTAACCCGTCACGTGGAGTTACCATTAGGCAAGAATTTATCCGGTGATGAACACAAACTTAACAATAATGAATTAAGCTTCTTCAATGCTAGAGTTAAGTTTGAGATGCCAGAGTATTGATGTATTTATGGTAAGTTAAGAAAAATAAAATAGTGCATTCTGTGGATGCTCCCAGACGAACCTCCAGTTCCTGACTACACAGCAAACAGCAGACCAGCCTCAAACTCAGTGCCAGACCAGTTAAGACTCAGACACCAACACCTTCAGGATGGCAGTAGCGATGCACCACCACACCTATGAGGAACACACTCTAAATTCCACTAAGTAAACCAAGTAAGTAAAGTGCAATCTTTTATTACATATAACAACAACTTGTGCAAAAGGATGACAATGGTTAACACTGAAACATATATATACTTAAACTTTCATAACTCCATAAGAAATACAGGGAAAAAACATTTATTAGTCTATGCAGGAAGGAAACACCCGTGTAGGGAGCGAGGGACTTCTGTGGCCGTAGTGAAGGAAGCTCGGCCGAGTTCCGTCATATCAGCTGCGTTCAGGACCAGCAGAGTTACTTTGGACTTGTCATCACTGTGAAGGACTGTGCCGATCACCACTCCATCGTCCTCAGCCTGTGGAGAGGAAACAGTCAGGATGGAAAGGTGGGAAGAAGTGAAAGATGATTCAGAGGCTGAGAAATTTACCCAACAAAGATAGGTTAAAACGTCTTGATCTCCACTCCCTAAAGAGGAGGGCAAGAGGGGATATGATTGAGGTTTTTAAATGGGTAAAAGGAATTAATAAGGGAAACATTAATCAGGTTTTAGAATTTAGTAGTCAGAACACGTGAAAATGGGTACAAGCTAGAAAAACTTAGAGTCAGGACAGACCTAGGTAGATATTGGTTCACTAACAGAGTGGTGAATGATTGGAATAAGCTGGGTAGTAAGTGGTGAGTCAATAGGTAGCTTTAAAAGACGGTTGGATCAGAGTATGGATAGGGATAACAGGTGGGATGGCTGAATATTGGATTATTTCAAGGGTGGGGGATAAGGAGCTGCCTCGTGTAGGTCATCAACTGGCCTCTTGCAGTCATCGGAGAGTTTAAATTCCTAATGGTTCTTTAACTTGACTCATTTCTCTCGCGCCCAGAGTGACGCTTAAAGAGCCACTCTTTTAAATTCATGGAGATAGTGACGAAACTTTGGTGAAACTAGCAGCTTAATGAGACACATTGCTGAATAATTTAATCCTGGTATTGAGTAAAGAGTATTTTGTTTATTGATAACAATTATAATACTATGGGGTAAGCTTACCGTAGCGCCAGGCCGAGGTAGGTAGCAGAGAACAGAGGAGTACAGACCATTCTCACCCCAATCCTTCGTCTCTCGCGTATCCATGTCAACTTTGCCAAACTGATGATGATATTTAATAATGGTAAAGAAATAGTTATATATGTATATTTCTGGGAGTTATTCACACACGCACATATATACACACACACGCACACAAGAGAGTGATATAACTCTTTTTTTTAATAAATTTGACTTGGTTTGTTGAGAATATAACTTTGCATACGATAGTCGCGCGTAAATATTAGCTACCAAAAAAAAAAACGTGTCTTAATGAGTCTTACCTTTCCTTGAGTCTGCTTCATGTCACCTTTGGTGCCGTAGGTATACTTGTACTTCTTTCTAACGAAGGATGGGTTGATTGCCGGGATTTCATAGGAGAAGTCTGTTACGTTGTCTGGCGTAAGGATGAGTGAGCCGTCTTTCTGTCTGTGTGCGCGTGCCTTGGTGCCGCCGATCATTACCTGCAGACAAGGATGACAATGTTGTATACATCTTCCTGCCTCCCTGCATTTATATATTCAGTTAAGGAAGATATACATAGTTATATTTAGTTATGTGGATAGGAAGTTTCAGTGCTTACCAAGTTGAGTTCAGGAGTTGCTTTGTCGTTCACTTCAAGCGGGACGACGATTCTCTTAACGTTCCCACTGTCCATTGTCTCCCCGAGGTTAGGTTTTTCCTGCAAGGTAAATCACGTGAGGAGGTAAAAAAAAGTCACGATATAAAAGAAAACTACTTGTAATGGAAAAAAAAGTTAAACAAAAAGAAAACTAAATGACATCAGTAATAACGCAGAGTAATAGTTTGTTAACCAATTAGTGATATTTGCCGTAATTATAGCTCCTATCTCAGGTTAACAGATTCAAGACTGTATATATAAGAAACTTTGAAGAAGGAATAGTACATGTTAGGAGGGATTTATTATTTTTCTACGTATTGCTTTTCTCTCTCATAGCCCAGTACCCTCGCAATGTAAAAAAAAAAATGTACTTACTCTCAGATTCTTAACGTGTAAGGCGTGGAGGAAGTTAGTGTCAGCGTATCCGTTAACATCAATAATAACGTGGTTGTCTTGCTCGTAACAGTTGATAATGTGCATGAAGAAGAAAGCCTCGCATTTCACCTTCAACTTCACCTCCTTACCTGTGTCTCGGCTTACCAGGTGGATTTTGATCTAAAGGAAGGAGATAAAATAAATAAATGAATAAATGAACATCAAGGAAGTTATCACACACAAAAAAAAAACATTGAAGGAAGGCAATGCAAAATAAATATCAAGGAAATGATAATGAAAATATAAATAAATAAAATCAAAATCTTAGGGAAGGTAATACAAAATAAATATCAAGGAAGTAATAATAATAAAATAAAAACATTGAAAAACTAGTAACAATATGTATGCATAAAAAATAATAAAGTACAGTTTCAGTCTTATTTCCTGGTCATGTAATGTAAAGACGCGTATCAGTGATCTTAATTAATCAATAGAGTCATCTTTCACACAATTGATCTCTCCCATCAACCATCAGTTATCTTAATCCTCTCGTTGACTATCCTACTTGTCCCTTGTCAGCCAATCACCAATACCCTTACATCATTTCGTCTACTTTTCCCTTGTCAACCAATCAGGAACACCCTTACATCAACTCACCAACTTATTGGCCATCCACTCCATACCACCGATGAAAGGTTTGTCTCTGATCGTGTTAGCCACCATAGCCTTCACGTCAATGGTCATAGGTTGTTCCAGGAGGACGAAGTAATGTTCCGTCATCCCAAAACTATGCATGTGGCAAGGATTGAGCTTCCAGCGGGCATCCACTGACGCTACTTTCTTAGGCTTGGCGAAAACGCTACCTGGAATGAGAAAAAAATTGTGTGTTTATAATGTATAGTGTATAGTTACATTATCGTAGTTTTCAATGTGCTTTATATCAAATTTTGAAATATACGAAACGAGGACTAAGCTAACCTAACTCTAACCCTCTGTGGCTAATCTAACGCTAAGTTTATTTAATTATTATTTAACATCGCTTCTGTTTCTTGTCATACTTACTCTTGCCTTCAATTGGTTTTGGTGGGAAGACTACAATGTCGTACTTGGGTCCTGTGGGTCCTACCATGTGCAGCACGTTGTATGTTGTGCCGTCAGGAAGCACGTGAGGATTGGGACAATGGGAATTCATGCTCAGTTCCTTATGGAGATCCACCTAGGAGATAATTATTGGTTTTTGTTATTATTATTGCTAGTTTTGTTAATGTTAATAGTAGTAGTAGTAGTAGTGTTTTTAGTTATGCCTCCTTTTATTTTTTGCCTTCTCCTCTACGTGCTGTAACTCAAGTATAGCCAAAAAAAAAAAAATCAATTCCTACGCAAGTAAGAAAATAAAGTTAAATTCTCCTCAATGGTAATAACGTCCGAGGCTCACCTTACTGATGGTCTCCAAGGTTGTAGGGTCAATTTTATGCAAGAATGGCGCCTCGGTGATGCAGTAATACTCGCCGCCAAACTTAACCACTCCGACGGGCGCGTTGTCCGAGAACATCTTGTCAAAAGCAAACTTGTCTCCCAGCCTACAGACAGACATACAGATGGTGAGGGGAGAAGGGGAGGGTATCGACACACACACACACACACACACACACACACACACACACACACATTTAACAACCCAACTAAAAACAAGAAAAGTCACACAATTTCTACCCTCTACACTTATAAAAAAAATAAAAAAGTAATCACACACACACACACACACTTACTTTCCCAATTTGCTCTTGGTAACAGACTTTCCCGTTGTGCCGAATTCCGACACGACAATCTGACCATGTTCCAAATTAGTAGTGTAAGCATAAGACCGTAAAAATCTGCTGTTATAAGTCACTCCAGTTTCCGTGATGTTGAACTTCTGCAGAAGCGCCGAGCCGTCAAACACGTGATTGAACTCATTCTCCCCATAAGTCATCCTTCCCGGCCCGTTCAGGATGTAAGAGCCGCGTACCCATGGCGGAATTGTACCTATAGAAAGAATATAAGAAAATTAGGAGGCTGCAAAAACGCCAGTTGACCTATACAAGGCAGCTCCTGTAAAGAGAAGGAGAAGGAGGAGTGGGAGGAGGTTAGTGATGAGATGAAAATAGGTGTAGATGAGATTTGATTAGTGATAGTAAGAGGAAGTACAAGGATATCAGTATCACCATTAGCAGTAGTAGTAGTAGAGGAGGCATGATTATAAATTAGAGGAAATGTAAGATCTGATGTGCGGTGTAATATAAGATGGAGGAGGAGGAGGAGAAGTTGTAAGTAGAAAACCGGTCGAGTTAATGTACGTGCACGAAAGATGAGATGCTGGTATCATATGAGAAGGGAGAGGAGGAGGAGGAGGAGGGAGAGATATGAGGAGGAGGAGGAGAGAGAGATAGAGAAAGATGAGGTGTGTAGATAAAGGGGAAAATAATTTAGGTGATAGAGGAACAAGGGAAATTGATATTGCAGAGAACGTAGAGGGAAAACACACACACACACACACACACACACACACACACACACACACACACACACACACACACACACACAACACACACACACACACACACACACACACACACACACACACACACACACACACACACACACAAACAGGTATCTCCCAAAACCTGATAATCTCTTAGCACTAATGAAAGGCAATCTAATAATTCTTAACATCTCCTTCCCTTCACAATTCATCTTTTACCTCGTTAACTAAGTGTAAAAAACTTAACCTTACATAGCATTAACAAGTGTGAAGGATACGAATTTCTGACGTAAATTTGCTATCAGACGCAAAGTTAAATAAGGAAAATAATATAAGAACTTATATTAAGGTTTTAAGATGAATATACGAGGTGTAATGTTTTTTAAGTGAAGAAAATTGATACAAATATGAAGGTAGACCTGTTATAAGGCGGTTAGTGAAGCTCTACGCAGAGAATACTCCGGGAGGATTTATGGTGAGGGTAATGGGTGGAGAAAGTGTCTAGGTAGTGTCTCTCTCTCTCTCTCTCTCTCTCTCTCTCTCTCTCTCTCTCTCTCTCTCTCTCTCTCTCTCTCTCTCTCTCTCTCTCTCTCTCTCTCTCTCTCTCTCTCTCTCTCTCTCTCTCTCGGGATAGATCGGTAACACTCAACAATTTTTTCTTTCCTTTTTCAGGTTTCTCGTTCGAATTTCTTGTGAGATTAATTCCACTTCAACAGACACGAAAGTTATCCGGTGAGTAGAAAAAAAGTTGTCTGTTAGTGTCTGTCTTGTGTGTGTTATCTTACTACTTGTGTCTGTCAATGTGTGTGTGTACGTTTGTCTGTTACTGTCTGTGTTGTGTTGTTAATTAAGCCTTGTGTGGTATCTTACTATGTACTTGTGTCTGTTAATGTGTGTATGTTTGTCTGTTAATGTGTGTATGTGTTTGTATGAATACGTATGTTACTTAATCTGTACGTATATCTATATGCTTATCTGTTAGTTTTGTCATTTCATCTCTCTCTCTCTCTCTCTCTCTCTCTCTCTCTCTCTCTCTCTCTCTCTCTCTCTCTCTCTCTCTCTCTCTCTCTCTCTCTCTCTCTCTCTCTCTCTCTCTCTCTCTCTTGTTGCTATGTATATATGTTTGTATTCATTGATATCTTACTCAACCTTTACGTATCTATCTTTCCATGTGTTTATCTGTTCGTTTTATAATTGCATCTCTCCCTCTTTCTTTCTCTCTTTCTCTTTCACACACACACACACACACACACACACACACACACACACACACACACACACACACACACACACACACACACACACACACACACACACAACACAACATTTGCAACACCTCACCTGAAACGCTTCCTTCTAGAGGCGTTACGTGTTCCTCAAGGCAGTTTCTATCCCATGTACTGAATTCGTAAGGCATCTTAACCTCGGACTTGAAGTGACTGCAACGCCGCTAAAATAACAACAGTAGGAACTAAACAAGGGCGAGGAAAGGCTTGTATTCCCTCGCCTGTGTAGCTAAGAGCGTTCACGAAGGGATTAAGAGAAGAGGGAGAGAGGAACGGACGGATAGCGCAAGTAGCGGTGTTGGACTGGGTCGGTTTGAGTGCGCGTGCGTCATCTTTATACTGACCGCTATCTCTCTCTCTCTCTCTCTCTCTCTCTCTCTCTCTCTCTTTCTCTCTCTCTTTCTCTCTCTCTCTCTCTCTCTCTCTCTCGGCGTGGGAGGACCTTAGGAAAGATGAATTATAGTGTAGAGCGGTCAGTAGAGGGAGGAAGAAATGCATTGAAAAGTCATGGGGCGAAGTAGAAAGTGTAGCGATGTATAGATGGAGGAGATATAAGGTTACATAACGCCTGTCTCGGTGCCTCTGTATGTATGTATGTACGTGTATGTTGGGTACAAAGGTGTAAGAGAGAGGAGAGAGAGAGAGAGAGAGAGAGAGAGAGAGAGAGAGAAAGAAGAGAGAGAGAGAGAGAGAGAGAGAGAGAGAGAGAGAGAGAGAGAGAGAGAGAGAGAGAGAGAGAGAGAGAGAGAGAGAGAGAGAGAGAGAGAGAGAGAGAGAGAGAGAGAGAGAGAGAGAGAGAGACCTTTTCTTCGAGTCCATATGACCATTAATTAAATTTTCGCTATACAAGAAAAAGAGAGAGAGAGATATATAAAAACAAAACAATATATAATTTTCCTCATCTTGGGAGTCCGTAGAAACATTAATTTAATTTAATTTTCTCACACTTTCCAAATCGTTAATCCATATACTTTTACAAACTGGACTTACTAATCTTGCGATCAGTTACAAGTATTATTAAACTATTAAAAGTATTATTAAACCTCTCTATAAGTCAACACATAACAACTACTATCTTGTAACGCCATACAAGTCAGAAAGATAAAGTTTAAAGATTAGAGAAAGTCAAAGAAAGAATGCTACGAGAGGGCGTGACTACAGGCTAAGAGGGAGAAAGAGGAGGAGCAAAAAAGAGGAAAGGGGGAAGAGAGGTGGTGGTTAAGTGAAAGTAGGAAAGGAGGAAAGGAAATAAAGGAGGGATGGAGGTACAACTGATACTACTCTTTCTTCTTCTTCTTCTTCTTTTTCTCCTCCTCCTCCTCCTCCTCCTCCTCCTCCATTCCGATAGTTATGAAAGGTCGTCAATTGATGTTGATAAAAGTGACACTCGTTTGAACGTTATATGAGACTGTAATCATCTACCTCCTCCTCCTCCTCCTCCTCCTCCTCCTCCTCCTCCTCCTTCTTAGTCATACTCTTGTTTTTCAGCAGACTTCTTAATCGAGTTTTTTTTCTCTCTATCTTCTTGACCGCAAATTCTTTATCTCTTTTTTTTTTTTACTTTGTATGTTGATATTATTTAAATTTGTGGTTTCGTGATTTCTCTTTTGCTATTTTCTTTGTTTTCTAGTTTTGTTAAATATATATCTTTTAGTGTGTGTGTGTGTGTGTGTGTGTGTGTGTGTGTGTGTGTGTGTGTGTATGTGTGTGTGTGTGTGTGTGTGTGTGTGTGTGTGTGTGTGTGTGTGTGTGTGTGTGTGTGTGTGCGTGTGTGTGTGCGTGTGTGTGTTTTTATTTAATTCGTTCCTTTCATGTATCATATTTGGTGTCCGTTGCTTTTTTTCATAACGTATATGACTCAAGACTGTATGTATGTATGTATGTATGTATGTATGTATGTATGTATGTATGTTCCACGCCTAGTCATTCAGTGTAATTCCTTGACGGTTCTAAACGCCATGCACGAGAGACTTACAAGAGGAAAGATACACTATCTAAAAAAAAGTGTGTTTATTTATAGCAGGGAAAATATATGAGTATCTCTCTCTCTCTCTCTCTCTCTCTCTCTCTCTCTCTCTCTCTCTCTCTCTCTCTCTCTCTCTCTCTCTCTCTCTCTCTCTCTCTCTCTCTCTCTCTCTCTCTCTCTCTCTCTATTTCTAACATAACACACACACACACACACACACACACACACACACACACACACACACACACACACACACACACACACACACACACACGAGGCCGACAGGTTAGACTTAGATATAAAAAATAAAGCATCACCTAATTATCTCAACTGATTATGTCTTCCGAGAAACACTTTTTTTCCCTCTCCGTTTTATTTTGTTTCTACGATTATTTATAAAACTTGCTCAGCTGACATTACCTTCTCTTGATTTCGCATTAAAGTCAAGCGTGTTTTTTTTTTTTTATCACTAGTATGGAGGCAGAATTAGGTGTTTGGGTACAGGGAGAGAGAGAGAGAGAGAGAGAGAGAGAGAGAGAGAGAGAGAGAGAGAGAGAGAGAGAGAGAGAGAGAGAGAGAGAGAGAGAGAGAATTATGAAATACAATCTATCATCACAAGGAAAAAAATTGGATTAAAGTTTAAGAAGAAAATAGAGAAGTATTGTGAGGTTTCATAACTTCCTCTATGTTGCTAGGCTGACAGCTGTGTGTTAGAAGAAGAAGAAGAAGAGGAAGAAGAAAAAGAAGAAGAAGAAGAAGAAGAAGAAGAAAATGAAAAAAGAAGAATACCTCTAAGTTAATGGTTCAGTATAACGGTAACCTGTTTCTACCTTCCCCTCCCTCCCCCTACTTCTCCTCCTCCCTCGCCCCCTCCCTTTCTTCCTTTCAACCTTTCCAGATTTCCCCGCAGGCGTGAAGGGAAAGTGGGCAACACGCACACAGATGTTGACATGTATACCATAATAACACGTTCCTAACATTTCATTTCTTACTAGAGTTATATACGAAATGTTAACTTTACGTAAGATATCTTAAAGAACAACTTCTGTATAAAATAACACTCACTTATTATTAACTGGAGTAATAAGAACTGCATTGTAGGGTTAAAACCTCAAACAATGGCGGTGAGCATACGGCATTTTTTACATGATTAAATAACTTGTAGAATGCATTGTTAGTTAATGGATCTTAGCCTCGCGTTGTCTTGCTTCTCTACTTCAATCAGTTTCCTCCTCATTTGTTCCAAGTGTAAGGGTAAAAACTAGTCTTCTGTCGCGGCCACCACCAACCTGTATGTGTGTGTGTGTGTGTGTGTGTGTGTGTGTGTGTGTGTGTGTGTGTGTGTGTGTGTGCGTGTGCGTGTGTGTGTGTGGCGGAGCGAGACGAGACGACATGTATTGAAACCTTTCTCTCCGATACACTTCTGAGAAACGACTCCCAAGGAAGGTTGACTCGCTAAAGTGGATAAATGGCGATGTTGATTTTATACTTTTTTTTTTATTAATGCAATGCAATGCCACCGTGACTGTTTCCTGTCTTACAAGGATAACTAGTGGTGTGCATGATGTTTCTATATTGAATGTGTTTACTAAGGAAGAAAAGGGTAACAAGATGTGTGGTTGTCGTAAGGTGTGAAGTGATTTTATCTTAATATTAAGGGGAAGAAATAATATTAAGAGAGAAAGATGGAGGAAAGTTGACGAGAGTGTTGAGAAATACGTTATCTACTCTTGAATTACGGTTTTTAATGAATATAAGAAAAGAAAATCTAACATTGATTAATAATAAATAACAAAACCTTAATAAAACATACGAATCATAGATAACAATACTTCTAACCCTTTATTTATTATCAACATGCTATAAAATTAAAATAACTTTACTAATAAACCTAATACCTTTCCAGATAGACGTGAGTTACATCGCCAGACGCACTGAGGAAGGGAGTGCAAAGTCAGTCTACCAAGATTAGTGACTTTCAAACCAGACGACGTGGCACTTTCTATAGAGTAAGGGATGGAAGACGAAGGCGATTTGTTTTGATGTTGGCAACGGATAGCAGATTGGGGGCGTTGGTGAGTAAATGTGTGTGTGTGTGTGTGTGTGTGTGTGTGTGTGTGTGTGTGTGTGTGTGTGTGTGTGTGTGTGTGTGTGTGTGTGTGTGTGTGTGTGTGTGTGTGTGTGTTTACCTAGTTGTTGTATAAAGGGCCTCTGCTATACTCGTGTGGTCTTGTCTGTGGGTGTGGTGTGGGCGGGAGGGTGAGAAAAAAATATATTCCGCGTGTGTTAGCGATCAGATCTTGAATTTTTTTTTTGCTTGAGTTGTGATTAATTTCTATATAATCGTAGTGGTTCAATCATTCATATTTCCTAGAAGAGAGGTGAGAGGATGCAAAAGAGGTGAAAAAGTAGTATAATATCTAAACCTCCTCCTCCTCCTCCTCCTCCTTCTTCTCTTCCTCCTCCTCTTCCTCCTCTCATTCCTTGACACATGTTGGGGGATTCAAAGCTTTGAGTGACTGCTTCGTTGGGTAATCATGAAGCAAGTCACCGAGATTAATGTTTTTTTCTTTATATATATATTAGTCTATTTCATTACTAGTTTTTCTCTTGTATAATTTAGGTCATGATTCCAGTGCAGGATATGGTGTGTGCATACAAGTAAGGGATTAACTGGGGCTGTGAAAGGCTTATTTATTCATTTTATTTATTTATTTATTTATTTTATTTTTGTGTGTGCTAGTCTGTGGATATTTTTTATTTTTTTATTCTATTAGTTTTTTGGGTTAGGTAGTGACAGGTATTTGATATTTTTCGTCTGATTTGTCGTGACTTTCGTTTATTTCGTAAGTGAAAGTGACAGTGTAATAGTAGTAGTAATAGTAATAGTAATGGTAGTGATAGTTAAAACAACAGCGATGATGGTAGTAGTAGTAGCATTACCGATAGTTAATTCAGAGGTTCAGTGGTAATAGTGTAAGGGATATTAGAAGTAGAAGTAGTAGTGATAGTAATAGTAGTAGTAGTGATAGCAATAGTAGTAGTAGTGATAGTAATAGTAGTAGTGGTGATAGTGATAGTGATAGTAATAGTAGTAGCTGTCATGGTATCGAGAGTAGTCCGTCAGAAGGGTTATCGTAGTAGACAAGATAGAGAGAGACATGCAATAGACACACAATATAAAAGTTTGATAAGTCTTTTGTCCACCTGATGAAGCCTAACAGACTTTAAATTCACTCCCTCCCTCCTTCTCCCTTCCTCTCTCTCCCTTCCTCTCCCTCGGTCATCCCTCCCTTGGCCATCCCTCCCTTGCTAAAATACAACCCTAGCCTTCCTTTCCTTTCAGTAATTTATGTTTTTTTCCTTCTCTCTGTGTCAATACGTTAATAGTTTCTCAGATTTCGTTATAGTGTTATGTTTTAAAACGATGTGTGTGCCATGTGTTAATGTGTGAGTGTATATGTTTGTTATCAGTACATCTAGAGGTCCGTCCACTCGTTAAGGTTGATAAGAGTATCTGTAGTAATACGTGAAGAGCCTAGAGTACAAAGGAGTATAAAGGAAGAACAGACACCAACATTCCTACTAGACCTAATGCGAATAGATAACAGCACACGTACGAGAAAACTGTTTATATATTATCATTATGTTCTCTGTTACTCGTATGTGTGTGTGTGTGTGGCGAGGATGGGAAGTATACATCAGTTACTCGTATGATATTTGCTCTTCATCTACGTAAGGTGAGGTATTCAAGTAGGTTAGGTAAGGAGCAGTACAGAGAAGAATCACATTTTTATTATTTTTTACATTTAAAGGGTACTGGCTAAGGGACAGCAACAAAATACAAAAAAAAAAAAAAAATCATTGAGAAAAGATAAAGTTGAAAAGAGAGTCAAGTTGCGTAGAAATAAAGAGAGTCAGGTTGCGTAGAAATAAAGAGAGTCAGGTTGGAGGGAAATAAAGAGAGCTCGCAAAGTTTTCCTTCCTGTCGTTCTGGTTTGAAGTGAACGACTCAACAATGTCAGGCGTCGCATTATGTGGTGAGGCGCCGCTGTACTCACTCACCTCCCGAGGGTATGACGCTGCAGCTGGACCACCCTGCAGCTGGGTGTTAGGGGCAGGTAGGCCTATACAGTCTATACATCCACCTTGATTGTATTCACTTATATACGTGTACCTATGGACTGCTATCAAGGGGAAGGCTATGAAATATTAGTCTCTGGGCCGTTTATCAAAATTACTGATGGTGGTGATGGTGGTGGTGGTGCCGCTTGTGGTGGTGCTGGTGCCGTAGGTGGTGGTAAAGGTGGTGGTGGTGGTGGTGGTGGTGGTGGTGGTGTTACCGCCCTGCAGTCATTCCCGCGATGTTGAGTGCCGATAAACAGAGTGAAAGTGTATGTGCGTAGATGCCTGTCAGACAAGCTTGAGGGTACAGTGCTCTCTGTAATGATTAGGAAGACGAACGTAACGTAACGTAACGTAACTTATGTACGTAAGGACGTCTAACAATTTCCAAGACAATGATTTTATCCCCGCACTATATATATTGTTGTTGCTATGTTGTTGTATGCTATGCCGTAGGTGGTGGTAAAGATGGTAATGGTGGAGGTGGTGGTGGTGGTGTTGGTGTTACCGCCCTGCAGTCATTCCCGCGATGTTGAGTGCCGATAAACAGAGTGAAAGTGTATGTGCGTAGATGCCTGTCAGACAATCTTGAGGGTACAGTGCTCTCTGTAATGATTAGGAAGACGAACGTAACGTAATGTAACGTAACTTATGTACGTAAGGACGTCTAACAATTTCCAAGACAATGATTTTATCCCCGCACTATATATATTGTTGTTGCTATGTTGTTGTATGCTATGCCGTAGGTGGTGGTAAAGATGGTGATGGTGATGGTGGTGGTGGTGGTGGTGGTGTTGGTGTTACCGCCCTGCAGTCATTCCCGCGGTGTTGGAGTGCCGATAAACAGAGTGAAAGTGTATGTGCGTAGATGCCTGTCAGACAAGCTTGAGGGTACAGTGCTCTCTGTAATGATTAGGAAGACGAACGTAACGTAACGTAACGTAACTTATGTACGTAAGGACGTCTAACAATTTCTAAGACAATGATTTTATCCCCGCACTATATATATTGTTGTTGCTATGTATATGTATAAGTTGCACACTGCATTATTGTGGCGTCTGACATCTTGTAATATGTGGCAGGTTAGGCAACATGTAGGGAGGTGAGGCAGTATGTATATCATCATTACTATCTACATGTATACAGTATGCACCCTTTACATATACATAATAACAATAATATACACATTACCTCACCTTCCTACAACTACCATCAGTGTAGGTAGATCGTATATAACAATTTCAGGTTGGTAGGTAAACTAGCTAACGAGGCAGGTGGGGGCATGGAGGGATTGCGGGGTAGGGGGAAAAGGGGGGGGATAGAGTCTTGTAGGTCCAGGCAGAGGGCGAGGAACACGTGTGATAGGCTCGGGTTAGCCGGTGCCCAGATAACGCCGCCCTACCTTCTCCAGCAGCTTAACCCGCGTGCCCCGCTATCCTTAAGGACGCCGGGAGTATACCAGGCATGCGTAGTATCATTAACTAAGTGTTTTGATGCGATATAACGCTATAATACGGAAGTGAAGAAGCTGCCGTGACCATGTGTGGTGAGGTGAGGTGAGGTGGTGTTTGTTGTTGTTACTGTAGCAGTAGTAAGAAAAGGCACCTGTTAGATTTTATTATTGTTTTATAATGTCGGCGGCTAAGACGTAAGGTTGGCCGGAGACAGTTACTAATTAGAGTGTGGTGGTGGTGGTGGTGGTGGTGGTGGTGGTGGTGGTGGAGGTGGTGGAGGTGGAGGTGGTGGTGGTGGTGGTGGTGGTGGTGGTGGTGTTAGAGAACTTATGATAGGAAAGATAAGAACCAGACACACAGATAG
>JAXIVD010001574.1:0-42500 GCA_036785275.1 Cancer borealis
GTAGTGCGGTTCATCAATTCATTCCATTCATTTACTTTTATGTTGTTGGTGGTGGTGGAAAAGAAAGGTAGAACACAAATATTATAATGGAGTCAAAGTTTTACATATCATCTGTGTGTGTAACGCGGCGCATACAGTTACACAGTTACACAGTTACACACACACACACACACACACACACACACACACACACACACACACACACACACACACACACACACACACGGCGAGGTTTAGCTTTCATAAAGTTCATGAAACATACACATATCATCCATGACGATACCAAACATACACGCACCGTCTTTGATCACACGTTTGATGCACACTTCATGGCTAAGCACCATGGCGGCGCTGAAATATTCTCACTCTGTGGCTGGACAAAACCATGTGCGAATGTCGTCAATTTGTCAGCAAACACATTTTAGGCACACGTACGCAGGTGCGAGGCAGAACAAGCTGTAGAGTAGAACCAAACACACACTACAACAGCAGGGAGCTTCGCCTTCCAGAGCAGCAGGAGCATCAGGGTTGTGAATCCTGGAATATCTGAGCCGATGTGCTGGAAAGGTGTAATGGTGGCCTCCACACATGACCTGAGGCTGTCACACGCCACCACACACACCTTGCCTAAGTCATGGCTCATTAAACACTTACATGTCCAGGAATACACCAACGCTTGGTTTAAACACTCTCTCTCTCTCTCTCTCTCTCTCTCTCTCTCTCTCTCTCTCTCTCTCTCTCTCTCTCTCTCTCTCTCTCTCTCTCTCTCTCTCTCTCTCTCTCTCTCTCTCTCTCTCTCTCTCTCTCTCTCTCTCTCTCTCTCTCTCTCTCTCTCTCCCTCCCTCCCTGGACGAGCTACAAGTTGTTCAGTCCAGTTATTTAATAGTTATATTGTGCCTAAAGAAGACTTGAGTCATTACCACAATGGATCAAACATACTTCCGAGGCAGTCCATACCTCCGAGTTCAAAACGAAAATACAACCCTTGGTGTGCAAAACATATGAGATACTAAAGTTTAATATTTTGTTAACCATAACAATCGAGCTTATATTTCCCTTATTATCGTAGGCAAGGAAAGTGGAAGAACTAAATTTGCAGATGAGAAGAATTACAAGAGATGCGAGTGAGGAAAGGTAAAGCTAAGTTGCCCCTACACAAACTTTCTTTTATAACAACAAAGAAAATAGAAGAGAAGGATCAGGGAAAACTAAAGAGATCTGCAGCTCAAAGGTTGTAATTATCATAATATCCACAACCACAGACATAAGTATGACCAAGATAAGCACAAGGATGCAGGAATCAATACCTTGTCTGGGGGAAGCTGCACCTAAAATACCAACACCAGTACCAGCAACACGTGTGTGTGTGTGTGTGTGTGTGTGTGTGTGTGTGTGTGTGTGTGTGTGTGTGTGTACTACTACTACTACTACTACAGAGAAGAAATGCAGCTGTTGAACTAAATCCCTTGCACCAGGAGAAACACAGAGGTATTAATTAAGTAAATAGCAACTATAATCAAGGATGCATATGTAAAACTGCAATTTGTGCAAACACATTTGGTTATCTTATCATATTAATCAGGTTTTCACAAATAAGTCTCACATGGTATTACAAAAAGCCTGAATACTTTATGAAGGAATTCAAGATGCATTATGAAAAGAATTCTGCCGAAGAAAGTCTTGTCATTAATCGAATCGAAGACATCGTTATTATTGACATATTCAAGCAAATTTTCTGCAACAAGAATGATCTGTGTTGCCATGTAAAAGTTCTTTAAGACGACAAAGACGGAGACCATGAATACAAGAAAGACACCACACTCCGCTGTCCAGCCACACCAACTAGTCCATCTTGACCTTCCTGCAGCATACAACACGGAATAATTTCAAGGAGCACCGCACCAGCAGCAAGAAGGTGATCACCAGTCCTACCACCAGGGCACCAACGTCCACCAGTAAAAGTTCCATCATTGAAAGACGAGTGACTGGAGGCCTCAGTTGAGGCGCTCCGCGATATCGAATTACATATTCAATCCAGAAGACGAAGAGTTCCTGCGGCGTCATTGGTTGGTCCCGCATCTGAGCCGATGTCCTCGCCACGTTTTCCCTGTAGCTGCGGAAGCCTTTGGTAAGGCAAGGCGGCTAACGCTCAAAGCATCGCTGCGATAATGAGACAGTGTTTTCAAGGGTGACAAAGACGCTAAACTTACCTGGAATGGTTGATCACATCAGTGATGGCGGTGAACACGGCGTCAGCAGTGAGCTCTTCCCACAGCAGCAGGTGACCCAAGCCAGCGTTCTTTACGAACTGGCCATTTGCATGCTGGTCTGCGAAGATGGGGAGGACGACTAAAGGTGTAACATGGTAGACAGCTTCTTGTAGGCTAAGCAACCCGCCGTGACTCAAGAACACCTTCACTTGCTTGTGACCTGCGGCGGGAGAGAAGAAAGGCATACAAAGTATAAATCAAATATGCACTTACAATTAATCATCAGAAACACCACATCAACAAGGGCAGTGTTTTCCATGGGAAAACACGTTTTACAATTTGTTTTAAAAATAATGAGGTAAATAGGAGGAAAATTAAAATATTTAAAATAACAATCTTTTTGTCAAGTGTACAAAAAAAAGTGGACCTACACCGTAACTCCACTCAACAAAGGTACTCACCCAGGATATCTTGCTGGGGGAGCCACGCCCTCGATCTGACGTTGTCGGGAGCGCCTTCTAGTTCTCCTTCAAACTTCCAAAGGACTCGCTGGGGCAGTCTTCCAAAGGCCTCCAACAGGATATCCAGGTAATGCTTCGGTAGAGAAGTGCCGCGTGTCAGAGAACCCAGACTAAAGTAGACGACACCAGCGTCTCCCGCACCCGCCATCCATAATTCCAGTTCCTGTGAACGTTGCACTCTTTGATGACTCAGGTCTTTTCCCGAAAGCAACAAGTGACAACCCTTCCAGTAAGCTCTAAGGTGACTGCGTGACTCACTGGTGGCAGAGGCTTGGCGGATCTGCAGTGGATGCCGCCAATTTCCACTTGTGAGGGCAACAGCGGCGTCATCTGACACATACTGAAGTGAGTGTTGACCAGCATCATACTTTGATTTCTTTCCAGTTCCCACAGCGACGGCAGGTCAGGAAAATGCACCGATATCTGTACGTAAATGGGGCTCCTATTAAGTGTTGCATCTTCCATTGTATGTTAATAGTACAGCAGTAAATTGCTTCAATCGATATCATAAACCTGGGCCACCCGAACATGTGAAAACGTGTCCATCAACAACCTGACGTTGTCTGTTGTATAGTAATGAATGTGACTCTTTGATACACCACACACTAGTTAGCAATTTACCTCCAGCAATAAGTAATGTGCATCACTTACCTCCTTCTGGATTTTGGGCGCTATAACCCAGATTTTGTTCAGAAAATAAAATGAAAATTTATTGAAGATGTTTCTGAGCCGCGTCCAGGCCGCCTTGAGGGAGATGGAGTCACACACCTCACATAAGAAAGAAGGACTGAACACGTTGCCATAAAGAGCACTATGTTCAAGCATGATCATGGACGTATGTACAGTGACGAAAGGGATCTCGTGTGTGAACGGCAGCGATACCTTATGGAAGGAATGACAGGAGAAAACACTCAGACAAACAAAATGACAGACACAGACGTATACACCACCTCCCTAACCCCCAAACCCTCTCACACAAACAACCATACAGCAATGAAACTAACAAATCGAACCACAATGAAAAACCAACACACCTCACAGTATAAATAATCAACCACAAGGAGATCAAACTCCTTCCGCCTGCGGTACAGCTCCACCACTGTCGGGACGTGGTACAGATCCCTGGCAGTCTTCCTCGACTTCTCGGAGAACAACCCAATAATGCCATCCAGTCTCGTCTTCACTTGGAACATGTTATGGCCGGCCTCTCTGTGGTGAAACAGGCCGTGGAACACTTCGGAGATGTTGGGATGGATCGTCAGTGCCTTCGCGCTGTTGGTCAGCATCACTACCTGAGGGTGAAGAAGCCAGGGTGACAAATGGGTCCAGACAGCCTCGTGCCATGTGTGGACAAAAGGACACTTCGGGCCTCACCTGGTGACCACGCTCGGCCAACGCCTCTGCCGCGGCCACGAATAAGTTCGTATGGCTCCTGGCGGAGACAGGATGCAATATAAGAATCTTATAGGGCCGTTTAGGGGCCAGTACATCCCCAGGAACGTTCCCTGCCAGAGTGGCAGCCACAAGCATGGAGAACAATGCCACGTTCATCTGCAATAGTGGAAAGGATAAACATAAGATGGGAGGTGGAACGAACTGAAGCGTTCTAATCTGATCTTCCACAGGATATGTTATGTGGACACCAGGCGACGGCAGGCGATTGCAGGCGGCGCTCACAACCACCAGGACGATCTGCACCACCAACACAAGGGCAGCGAGTGATGCGCAACGCTACGTCCGTCACCAAGGCCAAGATCTAGTGATATAATATATGCCTTCTCACGCTAGCCACTCTTGTCATTAGCGGCAGTGGGCAGCACGCACACAAACACAAACACACACACACACACACACACGCGCACACACGCGCGCACACACGCGCACACACACGCGCACACACACGCGCACACACACGCGCACATACACAAGCGCACACGCGCACGCACACGCACACGCACGCGCGCGCGCGCACACACACACACACACACACACACACACACACTATGATAGTTACGTCACCAGGAAGCTGTGGACGAAACCTTTTCTTTCCAGTCCTGATCCGAGCAAGCAAACCGTACGTTAGTCACGGCGTTTCGTGAGGGACGCTATAGGAGGATTTGTGAGGTGACGGACGATGTGCCGGGATATCGTTGTGACAGTGTGTGTGTGAACGGTGTCGGAAAGGATGTATGTATGCAGGGGTGAGGGATATGGAGCCTGGTATGGCTTATAGGAGGTTAAAAGACGTTATAAAACTAAGTTTCTATGCAGGATTCATCGTTTTTTTTTCTTTATAACGAAAACAAACATCTGATAATATCACCAATTTAGATATAGGCATGGTGTACAGAAATGTGCAGTACAATACATTAAACAATGATTGACAGTTATCAAGGCACGTGCTCCGTAATACCGTTAATCTTACATAAACACTTCCAACTCCAACAACACCTCCAACAGCAAAGCAGACTTAATGTGTTTTCTTCATTATAAACCCAAGATGTGACTGAGAAAGCACTTAGTCTTGCATAAGGTATTGCAATCATTGTAGTCAAGCGTTAGGCTGCCTCCCTCCTAGACACACAAGGCTCCATACCACGTGCCTGTTATATAACGTCAAGTTATCACCATTATCACCATTATAAGTCTAGCCAAAAAATACTCAAATATTCTCCAGTAGATGTGAATATACAACTCAAAGCATAAGTTAATAATATAATGAATGCGTAATGTGATATTTATAATTTACTTTAATAATAAAGCAATATATTAAGAATCTATACACAACACATGAACTCCCAAAAATATATAGATTATCTTCGGAGGCAAAGCATCAAATAAAATTCATCTGTTTTCCTCCATAAGTATTGTTCTTCCCTCTAGTATACCCTCGGAAACTGCCTCTTCAATCGGTTTTCTTCTTTAACATCTCTTATAATTTACTTTATTTAATTTGTGCAATCAGTCATAATATTCTTTTTTTTCCTTTGTTCTATATCTGGTACGAAAACTATAAAACAAATATGTATATAGTAAAGAGAAAACGACAAAAGTAAGCGAGAGAGAGAGAGAGAGAGAGAGAGAGAGAGAGAGAGAGAGAGAGAGAGAGAGAGAGAGAGAGAGAGAGAGAGAGAGAGAGAGAGAGAGAGAGAGGTGGAACTTTAACAAGGAAAATAACTCAAAACACGAAATATGGAACAACTTCAGGGACAACAAATACAAATAAGGAGGAGGAGGAGAAGGAAGAGAAGGAAAACAGGAAATGATTGATAAGACATAATGACAGAGTACATGGGAAGGAGGAGGGAGGGGGACGGGAAACCGTATTATCAGGAAGGAGTGGATACAGGAGTTAAATATATCGATATCAGCGTACAGTGTAAATACGAATGGTAGAAAGAACTCTATGGGGAGAGAATGCAAAATGGAAGGGTGTTCAGGAGTGTTCAGGGGAGGACCTTAACAGTGCGCTCAGGGGCTACTAATTAACGTAGCGAGTGAAACGCTGACCTAACAGAGAGCCCACATGTCATCGGCTTTCAGTCCCTGGCGCTGCTGGAGACGTGAAGAGGTCGTAAGTTATTGGGTATCGGAGAGCGGCAGCAGCAGAGTGGTGAGGGCAATTCCTACCGCCATAAAGTTCCTCCAGCACAGAACAGAGAGCATTTCCAGCCCGAGGACACTGTAATGCCGCGCCACCTAAGTTAAAAGACCAAGGAGGGAAGGTTTCCAGTATAAAGAAAAGGTTCACTCCAATACAAACACTGTTTTATACAGAAAACACGGTTTCATAACAGATAAGAAACTGTCCAGTAATTAATGTTATAATGATGATGTGATAATAATGAATGATAACCCACATTACCACCACCACCACCATCACCATCACCATTCACTTGATATCATCCGTCTTCCCTATGTCGTACAGTGTTGCACAGGACCTTTAACTTTCAAGGCCTCAATATCACGACCCTCGCCCTAACTTTTCCCTCTTTCCGTTCACTGCTTGAAAAAGGAAGTCTCTTTTTTCCCTTCAAAATATGCAGTCATGTGGAGAAACCGAGGGTGACGGAGAGGAAAAAGGAAAAAGTCAAAGGCAGGGAAAAGAGGGAAGATTGGACACACAGATGACTAGATAGAAAGTGAGAGAGACAGATAAATAGATACATAAATGAATATAAACACATTGCACAGGCAATGTATAGCGATATCAGCAAAACATTGTTCGCAGATGACAAAACAAAACAAGATCAAGTGAAAAACGTTCCATTCGTACCAACAAGACAATAAAAATACATTATCCTACAACCATGAAAGTTTCTGCTCACCAGAAAGCCAATCATGACAGGTGTGCCAAGGAGTGGTAATTAACCTGAAAAGTTAACTCACTTCCGCCAAGCCTCGGTTGTCAATAGTCGAGTTGGGAGTCAATGCTTTGGGTGTTCAGCGTTCAGGCAGTAGTACAGTGATCACGGGGTTAGGCAGTAGTACAGTGGTCACGGGGTTAGGCAGTAGTACAGTGGTCACGGGGTTAGGCAGTAGTACAGTGGTCACGGGGTTAGGCAGTAGTACAATGGTCACGGGGTTAGGCAGTAGTACAGTGGTCACGGGGTTAGGCAGTAGTACAGTGGTCACGGGGTTAGGCAGTAGTACAGTGGTCACGGGGTTAGGAAGTAGTACAGTGGTCACGGGGTTAGGCAGTAGTACAATGGTCACGGGGTTAGGCAGTAGTACAGTGGTCACGGGGGTAGGCAGTAATACAGTGGTCACGGGGTTAGGCAGTAGTACAGTGGTCAGCGTTCGGGCATGCGAACTTAGGATTTCGGGTTCGATCCACTAATATCCGCTGGCCACTTTTTTATCTTTGGTATTACCGCCGAGTGGCCAAAGATTACCCAAATACTGTCCTCAGACGGGACTTACAATGTTATATATAGTTGAGGCTATAGCAGCAGTAGCCTCTCTCGTCCTCAACATATTCAAGAGAGACTGTAAACATTCGAAGCGTCATTATAAAAAATCTAAATCCACACCAAATAACGGCCAATGAGGCAAGTCCATCTTAGCCTCCATAAAGGTTATGGCACCATCGGTTTGTGATGTAGAATAAAAAAACTATGACGGTGTGGTTTGGCTGCCTGTCCCCGCACCTGATGCCGAGAATTAGGTGGATTGTATTGAGGAAAGGAGGAATTAAAGAGGTGTGTGTGTGTGTGTGTGTGTGTGTGTGTGTGTGTGTGTGTGTGTGTGTGTGTGTGTGTGTGTGTGTCCTCATCCATATTCCACGCACACCCCACCAATTACTGGAGGTGTAACTCAGTGATTCCTGATGGAAACGAAGACTATTCACAATACAAGAATAAACTCTCTCACTCCTTCTTCTCTCTCTCTCTCTCTCTCTCTCTCGAAGAAGAAGAAGAAGAAGAAGAAGAAGCAGAAGCAGAAGCAGAAGCAGAAGCAGAAGAAGCAGAAGAAGCAGAAGAAGAAGAAGAAGAAGAAGAAGAAGAAGAAGAAGAAGAAGAAGAAGAAGAAGAAGAAGAAGAAGAAGAAGAAGAAGAAGAAGAAGAAGAAGAAGAAGAAGAAGAAGAAGAAGAAGAAGAAGAAGAAGAAGAAGAAGAAGAAGAAGAAGAAGAAGAAGAAGAAGAAGAAGAAGAAGAAGAAGAAGAAGAAGTTCATTATAATGAACACATTTTTCGATCAAAGGCAAGCAATAAATGGACTTGTAAAACCCGAAATTGAGGTGGACTTTGTTAGGAAACAGTGGAATAGATAATCGGAATAATAGAGTTGCCATGCTCGTAAGGTTTGTAGAGAGGGATAATTTAAAGATATTTCAATTATTCCTTTCTTCAAAACCTACGAACATGTTACCTTTATCATTTCGACGATCTATTCCAAAGCATCCTATTGCTGACATTCCTACACATTTTTTTCAAGACCAATTATGAAAGAATACCGACTTTTGTAGAATTCCATAGCTACTTCTATATGAAAAAAATAATTATATACCATCGTCATCGTCATCTTGATTTTATAGCTGGTGTTTAATTTGATTATTAAGTCTACAACGTGCTCACCTCAACTATATAAATGTTCAATACTTCCTATCTTCTAAACACCCGCAACACATCTTAGTAGTTGTCAAGGTGCAATCAGTAAAAACCTATACATGTCAATAGTGACTGATCGCTCCCAGTTACTTCACTTCAGTGGCTGCAATCCTCACATTCATTCACGTCTCGTTCTAACTTCCACGTCAGGCAAGTCTCCCTCCACAAGCCTCACTCATGTCTATCTCCTTTACAGCTCCCATCCTCCCCAATCTCTCCACGTGACAAGTATCATCCAGACACACTTGTTCTTCAGTCAAAAGGCTTTTGTTCACCGCCTTCCACCAACGTCGGACCTGCAAAGTGTCCTCGTCCTATATTGCATTAAGGATAGAATTCCACTACCGAATAAAATTCAATTAAATTTTCAGATTCTAATACTACCATTACTGCAACTACAACGACAACAACTACTGCTGCTACTACTATTACTACTACTACTAATAATACTACTACTACTACTACTACTAATACTAATACTAATATTACGGTTGCAGCTGCCGTTTCCCCTACTATTACTGCTGCTAATACTTCTTACGTCCAACTAATACCACCACCAAAATTGTAATATCATAAAAAGAAAAAAAAATTATAACAATATTCCATTTATCTATAAACTAGACTGTTATCCTAAAAGGGGTACCCGAGACGAGGCGTGCACACATGTACTTATGCTTACATACGAATGCATTAACTCACTTAACCCCTAGGGCCTAGAGAGAGGAAGTTATGAACATTTATATACGGAAGTGTGTAGTGTGTATTTTCAGTGACTAATCTCATCACAACCTGGGTCAATGTCTTATTATCAATATATATATATATATATAATATATATATATATATATATATATATATATATATATATATATATATATATACACATACATACATACATACATATCAACAGCAACATCAACAACAACAACAGAAATAATAGCGGCACCATCATCAGCAGCAAAACAACGTTATGTATGTAGTACGTGCTTAACACAACTATGTCTTACGTTTAAAGTCTCCGGCGAGGACAACATATTATCCGTGCAATCCTACCTTTGTAACGTTGAAGTCAAGGCAGACACACGATTGGAGTGCAGTCATAGCCTGAGTGACTGACTGACTCGATAACTGGCAGGCAAGAGGTAAAGAATGTCTCTAGGATACGAAACATATAAAACTCTTGTACGATGCCCTAGCTTTCATTTATTCATTTTTTTCTCTCGTTCACTTTTTCACACAACATGTGTGTTTATATCCCTGTTTCTCTTTCTCGCCTCGTCCTTGTCCTACTCTCACATACCATCTCCCCTATCATCCTACTTCGCCTTCTCTTAGTTATTTCCTCTCTCTCTCTCTCTCTCTCTCTCTCTCTCTCTCTCTCTCTCTCTCTCTCTCTCTCTCTCTCTCTCTCTCTCTCTCTCTCTCTCTCTCTCTCTCTCTCTCTCTCTCTCTCTCTCTCTCTCTCTCTCTCTCTCTCTCTCTCTCTCTCTCTCTCGTAGTACACAGTCGGCCTGCCTTTCCACGCCTCAGCAGAAGGATGACACAAACTTACTCACTCAACCATCGAGCCTCCACGTCCCACCCAGCTATTCTTTTCCTCCCTCAAGACGGACCCCAAAAACACGCTGAGGGAGGCGCCGCGTGATCCTGTGTTAAACCTCGATGGCTATTTCGAGAATGCCGACCAAAGTTTGAGATAGTTTAGCGGGAAGCTTCTGACAATCGGGGTTAAGTTGCTGAAAGATATTCGTCACGCTGCCATGCTGTGTGTGTGTGTGTGTGTGTGTGTGTGTGTGTGTGTGTGTGTGTGTGTGTGTGTGTGTGTGTGTGTGTGTGTGTGTGTAAGGTTGCGATCCCTCTGTGTAACTCTACGCTCTGTGTACTCCGATATCAATGCTTCGTTTATTTCAAGGAAATTCACGTCACACAGTAAGTTATATTTGAACTAAACGTAAATGAACGCCAACTCCCCCTCCCATCCCCCCCCACCCCCCCACACACACACAGCATTCTCCCCCTCCCTTTCTTAACTCCCTCTAGGATTCCTCCCTCTTTACCTACCCACCAGTTTTCCGTCTATATTCCCTCTCTCCCCCCCAGTCCTCGTTGCAATACTGAACTGCAATTCGCAAACACATAAAGCAGCAGTCTGGACGCTCCCATGGCACTCAGCTTGGCATTCAAAGTGTCAAGAAGATCGTTTATTGAAGCTCTCAGTCCCACCTGCACTAACATATGACTCACCTCTCTCTCTCTCTCTCTCTCTCTCTCTCTCTCTCTCTCTCTCTCTCTCTCTCTCTCTCTCTCTCTCTCTCTCTCTCAAAACACACACACACACACACACACACACACACACACACACACACACACACACACACACACACGCACACGCACACGCACACGCACACGCGCACACGCACACGCACACACGCACGCACACACACACGCGCACACACACGCACACACACGATAGGTATCATTATCTTGGTTACGTCGTCAGGCTCAGGGACTCATGCCCACAACACACCGCAATAACCGCCTGAGACGCCCACCCAAGAGGCTTCAGAGGACTTACCTGACTTGCAGTGTGAAGGAGGCAGGGAAGGAGGACATGAGCTGAAAGACAGGGAACCGAAGTCACTGCCACATCTCCAAACTATGGCAGCGTCTGGAAAGGAAAGGAAGGGAAGGTTAATGTTTGGATTATTCCCAACGAGGCAGTTCTTCGGTTCAAGTCACAAACGGTTTAAGTCGGAAATGGTCCGAGTACCAAAAAGACTGGTGCTGAAATATCTTGAGTATGTAATGTCTTCAGTACCTATCGTCTGAGTACCAAATGACCTGCAGCCTTTAGCACCAAACCCTTCATTGGTCATCTCACTGAGTGGTGATACACATGACCAAGATGGTTTTTTCCTTCTTCCTCCTTCCCTCTCGCCTTCCTTCCATATTCTATTTCTTAGCGTCGTTTTCCTCTCTCTCTCTCTCTCTCTCTCTCTCTCTCTCTCTCTCCTCTCTCTCTCTCTCTCTCTCTCTCTCTCTCTCTCATGAAGCACTCGGCTGGACGTGAACACGTTCATCGAAGAGACGCATCAACTCAAGGTTATACAATGTTTTGGGTGTTAGATGAAAGCATTTTGCCTTCAGTACTAGAGTCAAAGATAATGTTTGCTGGAAATGTATGTTCCAATTAAATAATTACGATAACATTACTATTATTGACAAATTAATATCATTGACGTAAATTGTTACTATTGTTGTTAGTATTATCATTATTATGATCATTACTATTATTATTTTTGTTATTATCATTATTATTATTGCGGTTATTTTTGTTATTCATATAATTATTACTATTATCATCATTATTATTGTTATTACAATTGTCATCGTAATCATTATCATTACCATCGTTATATAACAAAACATGACTATAATTAAAATCATAATTCTTCTCATTTCCTATTTACGTCCCACCTGAATCGGTGCCACGCTCCTTGTTACTGATGGTAATATTGTCCCTGTGAGGCAGGCGAGGGTGTGGGCGTGTGGGCGTGGCTGGTGTTGCCTGGAGTGCACCTTGACAAAGGCTCATCATCACCACCAATGTAGAATCATTAGCACTTCATCCCTAGTTCAAATTTGCCAACACATGAAGTTAACACATGAAATTCTTAGATGACATTCATTACACAAACTGCATGTATACATTAGTAAAACTATGTCATCAAACAGAAAAAAAAGATACCGCATAAAACTATATCAAATCTATTCAAAGAACTAAAAATTAAACCAACATCTCAAAAATAAAAAAACAAAAAAAACAAAACATGTAAGAGAGGACAGCGACCACCACATATACAGCACAGGAGTGTAATGATGAGACAGACAAAGCTGAACACGGACTTTCCTGGTATTTGATCAAGGTAACACTTTCACGATGCACAGGTAATTCATATTTATATTCAATACTTTGTACCCTTACTTCCCTTTATATTTTTCAGATCACTCGTGTTAGTTAATAGTAAATCATAATTTTACTTGCGTTCTGAATCTTTTTTTTTTTTCTTTCTATTTCAGGTGATGATTCACAGACAAAATCAGGTTAGTGTTGCAATTATAACGCTCATCTTAGATTGGTTATTTCTTTCCTCATATATGTAATTCCACATTTCCCTCAAAAAAAATTCCTTCCCTCTCAGCCTCACATCTTCTCAAATATTTGTTACTTTTTCACCTTTCGTCCATTTCTCTTATCTTTCCTTGCAACTTCTCATTTTCCTTTCAGCATCTTCCATATCGACATTTTCTCTCCATTTCCAAGTATTTGCTTCCTCTCTGACTTTTTAAGGAAGTAATATTTTCTTCATTTCCGTAAAACATTTCCTTCTTTCCCTCTCTCCTCTCTCCTCCTCCTCCTCCTCCTCCTCCTGCTCCCGTAACGGTACGAAACGAAACAAAATATAAACTCTGCATAAAAGGAAAAAATAAATAAATAAGAGAAGCCTTCAATACATCGATATTCAATACATATTTACCAATACCATGAACCCAAACACACACACACACGCACACGCACACGCACGCACACAGACAATATATACACACCCTCCCCCCTCCCCCACACACAAGAAAACAAACAAAGCAGATATAGAGAGGCGGAAACAATAAGCGAATGATCCTTCAAGTCATGTTCCAAACCTTCATTATCAGTGAACCCGAACGACTTTCCTTCAATACTAGTCCTCATACTGTTCATTCGAGCTGCTTGAGTTGACGTTGGAGGAGGAGGAGGAGGAGGAGGAGGAGGAGGAGGAGGAGGAGGAGGAGGAGGAGGAGGAGGAGGAGGAGGAGGAGGAGGAGTGAGGAGTGAGGAGTGAGGAGGAGGAACACATAGGAACACATAGGAAGAACAAACAGCAACAGGCCTACTGGCCCTTACGAGGCTGTTTGTGATAAACTAGACTACACTATCTAATCTGGGGTGAAGGATACAGGATAGTAAGGGTGAGGGATTCTCCCACCAGCCACGACTGGCAGGAGAGGAAGGCCAACCATGCAATATAAGTAAAAATAAATAAATAAATGCGTGGAATTAGATTAGACTAGCCTATTACTACTGTCACTAACACTACTTCCTGGCAAGCGATGTCAGGCCCCTAGCGACGTCCTTCCGAATCGAGATTTTGTAATTACTGTACATTAGAAGGAACTTGCTCAAAGTTTACTATGTTGACGAATAATGTTTTAGTTGCGGATTGGATTCTAAGTATTTGTCCAGTCTATTTTTGAATGTATTAATTGTTTTACTGTCGACGACATTGGCGGGCAGGGAGTTCCAAACGTTAACGATCCGATTGAAAAAGAAATGTTTGGCTTCGTTTGAGGTGAATCTTTTACCAGTAATCTTAAAAGTGTGACGTCTTCTTGTTATATTTGATCGATCAAAAGTAAGGAGGAGGAGGAGGAGGAGGAGGAGGAGGAGGAGTGAGGAGGAGGAGGAGGAGGAGGAGGAGTGAGGAGGAGTGAGGAGGAGGAGGAGGAGGAGGAGGAGGAGGAGGAAGAGGAAGAGGAAGAGGAAGAGGAAGAGGAGGAAGAGGAGGAGGAGGAGGAGGAGGAGGAGGAGGAGGAGGAGTACAAAGGAAGACCAGACAGTAACAGTACTACTGTACCTAACAGGGTTGTCCATATGGCTACACAACTACTATAAAATCTACTTGATAAAGACAAAAGGACAGCAAAGTGGAAGGCAGAGGAAGAGGAGGCAGGGGAAGAGGACGGACGGAAAGGGAGAGGGAGAGACAGAGGAGGAGGCGAGGGCGAAAAAATAAAAAATGAAGAGAAAAGAAGAAATAGAATAAAAGGAAAAAAAAACGAAGATGAAGACGGGAAAAGGGAAAAACGGAAGAGGAGGAGGAGGAGGAGAAACAAATGGTCCCTGAGGAAGTGGAGGACTGAGTTTGGGTGAAAAGGAAACCATGTTGAAGAAGAGATGGATATAGAAGAGAACCATTTATCGGGGATGGCGACGAAGTGGAGGAGGAGGAGGAGGAGGAGGAGGAGGAGGAGGAGGAGGAGGAGGAGGAGGAGGAGGAGGAGGAGGAGGAGGAGGAAAAACTGAGCTAATTAAGTAATGGTAATAAAATGTATCTTTTGTATCCTTTATCACACACACACACACACACAGACACAGAAACAGACACACAGACACAGAAACAGACACACAGACACACACACAGACACACACACACACACACACACACACACACACACACACACACACACCTCAAGAAGGTAAATGATGAGAGTAAGGAGATTGACAAGTTGGTGTGAAAACAAACGAGTAAGGGAAGAAGTAAGTGGATGTAAAAAAATACTTGAAAATTTATTGGAGAGGATTAACACTAATGAGTCAAATTTCTATGAATTGTGTAAGAAAAAGTCATTTGAAAAAGGAAATAGACAACCTCAAGAAAGTATATGATGAGAATGTAAAGGCGATTGAGAAACTAACAAGTGAAAATGTAGCTTTAAAGAACAGCCAAGGATTTTCAAAACAAGACATTATAGAGGAATTTAAAGATTTTGTTAACAAAGAAGTGAAAGTCTGGAAAGAAGAAAAAGAAAAGGATAAAATCAACTTGAAAGAAATATTTGAACAACAAGAAATGGAAAGCAAAGTGAAAATGGAAAAGAAAGTAATTAAAGTATTAAAAACTAATGAAAACATTGTCAGAGACGCAGCAGAGAAGAAAAGAATGTAATGATATACGGATTGATAGAAAAGGTTATACCTATGAGAACAAAGAGAGAAAAAGAAGAAACTAAATGCATAAAGGAAATACTAAAACAATTAAATGATGAGGATGGGTATACTAAATTTGAGGAGGAAGTAAAGGGAGTTAATGAGGTTAGGTCCATACATTGAAGGAGGTGTTACACCAATCAAACTGAGACTTAAAACTCAGATTGCAACAGAAGAGATCTTAGCTGGGACTTACAAGCTCAGGAACATTGCAGAATATAAAGATGTGTTCATTAAAAAGAGAGAGACAACAATTCAAAGAATTGAAGGAAGAGGCAAAGCAGAAAAATTATATAAGAACAACAGAGGAGAAAACAAAGTTTTTTAGAGAGTAAAGAACAAGATAATGAAATGTTACATAAACAACAAATATTAGAAAGAAAAGAAAATTAAAAGAATGGAGCAGTTACAAAAGGAAGTGATGGCATAAAAGTAATGTATACTAACATAGATGGAATAATTTCAAGAAAACTAGAGTTAGTAGATTATCTAAAGGAGAAGAAAACAGAAAGTGTATGCCTAACACAAACAAAACTATGTAAAGAAATCCAGACTAACATTGAAAATGATAATTACAATATATGGAGGAAGGATAAAAGTTAAAAATGTAGAGTATGGAAAAGGAAAAGCAAAATTGATAAGTGCACAGATTAATAGAAAATATGGAGAAAGCCAAAAAATAGTAGTTGCATATGTACCCCAAAAACAAAAACTTGGACTAAGGAAGAACATGAAGAAATAATAGAAGATACCCTAGAGAACTTAGAAAAGATTATTAAAAGCAGTCAAAAATTAACACTGGTGCGAGATTTTAACTGCAGTGAAGTAAATTGGGAGACTTTTGAAAGCGGAGATGAAAATACAAAGAAATTATAACCAAATTGAAGGAAAATAATGAAGTATATGAGGACCCAAAAGAAATGAGAAGTGCTAAATAAGAATGTTCAGAAAGTATTAACAACTGAATCTGACTTTAAAAAGCCACAAGGACAAGCGAGGAAAAATGAGATGTAGGAAATCAAGATCAGTAAAAAAGAGATAGAAGAAATGATGAAGAAATTAGATAAAAGAATAGCTATAGGACCAGATGGATTATCAGGATACATATTGAAGGAGCGTAGCCAAGAAATGGCTGAACCAATTCATGATATAATTGAGTGTTCTAAAGCACTTAACAACATTGAAAGAAAGAAGAGAAAGAGGTGACTCATCATAATATAGAAATTGATGAACAACCTGGAGGAAACTGATAGAAAAGACCTAATATTAAGAAGAAAAGGAGAGGCTAAACATTTGAGTGGACAAGAAAATACTGCATAAAGGAATTTGCTTGAAAGATACAAAAAAGTACAGTTTTCCCCAAAGAAATATAGATATTTGGAATGGACTGAAGGAAGAGGTGATAATGGCAAAGAATGTACATCAACTGAAGGAAAAACTGGACAAATATAGATACGGAGACAGAACCACGAGTGTAGCTCAGGCCCTGTATACTCGAACTAGGTAAATACACACACACACACACACACACACACACACACACACACACACACACACACCCGGGGGTCTAGTGGTTAGGATGCTCGCCTCACAAGCGAGAGGTCGCGGGCTCGATCCCCGCGCCGGGTAGGAGACATATGGACCAAGTCTCTTATAAGTGTGTGGTCCCTGTTCACCAAACAGTAATGAGGTACCTGATCTCAGACGGGGTTTGTGATCCGCTCTCAGGGGGGAGAAAACAAATCTCCTATAAATAAAAATATACGGCAGTGACCCTTACCACTGTTCGGGCCGCTGTTAAACAGCGGTTGTCGGCGCCTTATACGGCAGCCATTCTTGGGTTGGGCTTCAGATAGGTGACATCTAAGGATGACCTTTTGCTCACAAAAATGCCCCATGTAATAATAATTTCAGTATAAATTAAAAAAAAAAAAGAGAGAGAGAGAGAGAGAGAGAGAGAGAGAGAGAGAGAGAGAGAGAGAGAGAGAGAGAGAGAGAGAGAGAGAGAGAGAGAGAGAGAGAGAGAGAGGGAGAGAGAGAGAGAGAGAGAGAGAGAGAGAGAGAGAGAGAGAGAGAGAGAGAGAGAGAGAGAGAGAGAGAGAGAGAGAGAGAGAGAGAGAGAGAGAGAGAGAGAGAGAGAGAGAGAGAGAGAGAGAGAAGAGAGAGAGAGAGAGAGAGAAGAAAAACATCCTAAACACTTTTTTCTTCAAATTGACACGTGCCAAACTGATAATATATTGATGGTAAAAGTAACCAAATGTTAAAAGAAGGCTGGGGAAACAGAGAACTAGATGGAGACTTGAGATCAGATGGTTTTTTTCTGGGTTGACCTGGAACAGACAGACTTCCGAGAAAGGATAATGAAAGAAAGGATAATGGAGAAAGATAATGAAATAATGATGGACCAAGATAAATTCAGTGTTCTGCATCACAATAAGTGGGCCTGTTATCAAATCTGAAACTCATGTTTCATTTCAAAAGCTTGCTCTTCCAGTCTCCTCTTTTGATACACTTCTCTATTAGTACTATGTTATATCATTCCATTTTCAAAACTCTGCTCAAGTATTCTAATAATGAAGGTCTTTTTACTTTTATTGTAAAGGAATATACATTATGTATACATATTGAAGCCATATGTAAGCACAAGTAGGTATAGAGTTTCTTCACTATATCACAAGAAAATCTTCTATTGAACTAATCATAAAGATCATCAACTTCCAGAAAGTTATCTTTTTCCAGTGCTTGATATTCTGTCTCACCATATCTACAAAATACTAACCATATGAATTTTAAATAATTTACTTTTTATTAAGTTTAACAATGAATATGAATATTACAAATGCTCTATTATTGAAACCCTTAACAATTAATTACAGTTAAAGCTCACGGAATAGATGGTAGCATCGATAATTGGATTAAAGCACGACTGAATGGCAGAGAGCAAGGGGTTCAAAACTTCAAATAAATGGTAGGATATGCAATTGGGATAAGGTAATAAGTGTGGTTCCCCAAGGGTCAGCATTAAGCTCAATACTTTTCATTATCTATATAAATTATTTGGATTCTGGGACAAGTAGCAGCATTAGCAAATTTGTACACAACACTAAAATAGGGAGACATATACGTTTGGAGCAGAAAGATATGGTATTCCAGAGGGGAATCTGAGGCCGAGAGAGCAGTGTATTAGTGCCAGAAACAGAGCTAACAGAGTACTGGGTTTTTATCACCCGGAGCATGTGTAATAGATCAGCAGATGTAATCCTAAAACTTTACTTTGTATTAGTAAGGACTCATTCAGATTATGCTGTCCAGTTCTGGTCTCTGTATTAAAGATGGATATAGTTAAGACAGAAGCAATGCAAAGGATGAATAAAATAATTCAGGGGATAAGGAACCTAACATAAGAAGATAGACTAAAACATCTCAATTAACACTCTTAAGAAAAGCGTAAGGTAAGGAGAGATCTGATTCAAGTGTTTAGATTGGTCAAGGACTTCAACAGAGGAGATATAAACAAGGTTCTCATAGTCAAGGAGCAAGTTAGAGCACGAACAAATGGTTTCAAACTCGGTAAGTTCAAATTCAGGAAAGAGATAAGAAAAAATTGGTTCACTAATAGGGTAGGAGAGGAGTGAAACAAACTCAGCAAGCATGTGGTAAGTGCAACAACAGTAGATATTTTTAAGAAAAGGTTAGACACATACATGGATGAATAAAACATATAGTAAATGTTATAATAGGCGTATAGGGACTACCTTGATTGGGTCAACTGGCCTCTTGCAGACTCCATATTTTATCATGTTCTAATGTTCTTATAATCCCGAATATAAATTTCATTCATAATTTTTAAATAACTGGCTTATATATTGTTAAGAATAGTTATAATGGTAATGATGATGCAAAGAAAATATACATACCATAGTAATCTCCTTCTCTTGGCAAAACAACCATGATCAATTGAACATTAGGTAATCTCTTCTTAACATTTGGTAGATCTACCTCTGGAGCAGGATAGCGGCCATTATATATAAGATCTGGGTCATTTATGTTCATCCCACGCTCCTTGCCCATCCTCCTCAAGTTTTTAATAAATTCCCTGGGAGAACAAAAACATTAATAAGTTTATAGCAAATTACTTTAAAATGTCTATGTAATAGAATATCTAATCTCCAGTAAACTAGTGACAAATTTACAGAAATTTGTTTAGCGGCACATCATTATTAACAGCCTCTTGAGTCCACTGCAGGATAACTCTCTCCACTCATCTCTATTAAATGCTAATATCATATAATAATAATAATAATAATAATAATAATAATAATAATAATAATAATAATAAAAATAATAATAATAATAACAATAATAACAATAATAACAATAATATATTCACAGCCACCCAAGAAAATCTTCCTATCTCATCAGTCGATCTAGATCTTTGTCCACCCTGCCTTCTTTTACCTTCCCTGGCTTGCCATTCTGCATATCTAATTGTCCATCTATTATCTATTTTGCCTGTGATGGAGGGTAAAAGACTTGTACTACTGAAATCACTGCAATTCGCACAAGGAAACAAAAGGGACAAAGTGAGGGGCCCAGGAAGTCCCTTCTCTGTATAACTCTCCCAAGAAGAGACAAGGCACAGAGAAGGAGGAAAGAGCAATGTTTCCACAAACCTTGAAAATAAAGTGTATGAATGTGCATGGATGTAGTACACTTGAGAGTAAAAGGTAGGTGACTGGAAGAATGTTTGTGAAGCAAAAATTTGATGTGTTAGCATTGAGTGAAACTAAATTGAAACAGAAGGGTGAATGTGAGATTGGATGTGAGTGGAAGGATATCAGGTGTGACCAAAGGGAGAGAAAGGGATGGAGTGGCCCTAATTAATGGTTAGTCTGGCAGTGAGATTGTTTAGTGGAATGAAAGGGAGTGTCAACAAGGCTGATATGGGAGAAGAAAAAGTTTGGTCTGGAGTTATAGGTGTTTGTGTCTGTATATATTGTTCTGGAACAGAAAGGGCGACTATTTGGAATAATTTGGATGGCTGTTTCTAGAATTTTGGGGCAAATGTTAGTATTGAGCTGTTAGGAGATCTAAATGGTCATGTTAGTTATGAGGTCGTTGAAGATGTGGTTGGTAGGCCTGGAAGAAATTTAAATGGAGAAAGGACAATAGGACTATGTGTAGAGGGAGAGTTAGTGTTGAAAACACCTTGTTCAAGAAGGATATACACAGATATACATGAAGGAAACAAGACAATGGATGGATAATGGATAGATTCTGATTTTTATCAATAATGCAAAGGGCACCAGTTCTGGTACATATCATGCATATATATGAAGTTGACTGTTGGGATAAGGGGAGCATCAGATGTGCAGGGAGAGGAGTGAATCAAGTGTAATTGTTAGTGTAAGGGTGTTGTGGTAACAGGTATGTGTGAATTTGTTTCATGAGAGATTCTAATTGAGTATTGTGAAGGGTACATGTATGGAGAATGGGTTTATGTGAGCAGATGAAGCGTAAAAGTTTGCATTTGTCTCTAACTTCTTGAGGGCGTCTAGGTCTTGTGGCAGGAGTCTACAGCCGTCACTGGTTTTACTGCTTTATACAGTAAACTGTCGTCAGCAAAAAGTCTATTGGAAGAGTTAGGTGTTGATAGGGGAAGATCATTTATATATAGTAAGAAAAGAAGAGGGCCTAGAACAATGCTTTAAGGGACACCAAAAGAGATAATGACGGCGTCAGAGGAAGAACCGTCAAGAATAACACATTGAGTTCTGCATTAGAAATGCAGTGATCCAGTGAAGGATTAGGCCTGAGATACTGTAGTATCTCAGTTTACAAGTCAGTCTTCTGTGTGGGACATTGTCAAAGACTTTGGCAAAATTGAGTACAATACCGTCAACTTGTTTGATGTCACGTCAGTCAAGTTGACTTGTAATGTCATGATATGTGGTAATGAGTTGCGATTCACATGAGCGCTTGGGTCGAACGCCTCCTTGTTGCATGTCAGTAAGGATGTTGTTTGCCTCAAGGTGTTCATTATGTGTTTATCATGGAATCAATGTTAGTGAGATGGGACAATAGGTTAGTTGGTCAGTCTGGTCACCTGTCTTAAATAAAGGATTAATATTTGCCAAAACCCAGTCAGTAGGTAACGATGTGGATGAGAGGGATTGGATATAGATGGTTTGGAGGATGGGGGTACAGGATTTAAGGATGAAGATGAGGATGTCGGGGCCAGTGGATTTAGTAGTGTCCAGTCCTTCTAGTAATTTGTATACCATTTGTCGTTATGTCAAGGGAGGAGATGGTGGAGAAGGGGCTGTTTGGCATGTTAGCTATTTGGTTGTCTTCTTGTGTGCATACTGATAGGCAGTGTGTGTTAAGTATTTGTACTTTGTGTTCTGGTGTGTTGATTAAAGTGTTGGTGTTGTTTTTAATGATGTGATAGTGTTAGTGTCTTGTTTGCATGTCTTGAAGAATTTGAAAGTTTTTTTTTTTTGTTATTTCTTGCATTGTCTGCGAGGTAATTGATGTTTTTGGTAAATGTTTTCTGGTGATTCATATATGACCAATTTTCTGCAGTGTTGTATGTTTGAGCACGTCTGTAGAGTCTTTGTTTCTTGCGATGTTGTCTGCGAAATTCCCTGGAAACCCAGGGAAGCGAATGTCTACTGGAAAGTGTCTTTTGTGGTATGTATTTGTTCATTGAGGAGTGTATGATGTGTTTCAGGTTGTCCCAGTTAGAAGAGAGTGGTCGTGCATGAGGATCAGCAGAAAAAAGTCAATACTGTAGCGGTTAAGTCTTGCTTGATTTTGTCTGGGTCTGGGTTTGTCTGGTCTGGGTCGCGGTTTTTGTCTTGTCGGTCTGAGATCAGCATCAATAATAAGTGTGTCATGGTCACTGAGTCCTGGAACAACTTGAGCACTTGTTATGTTAAGTACGTTGTTTGTGAGGAAGAGATTAAGTATATGTGATGTGGTTTACGCTTGTACAGGGCCACCATGGCCAGCAGGGCGTGTTATTGTCTGTGTTCGTTTTGGCTGGAGTACTATTTGTGAGTGAAAATGAATAATTGATGTCAATGAATGTGTCGTGTAGTAGAGTGGCTAGCGTTCGGACATGCGAACCTAGGGTTCCAGGTTCGATCCCCCAATATCCACTGGCCACTTTTCTTTGGTATTACTGCCAAGTGAACAAAGATTACCCAAATTGCTGCCATACACTGTCCTCAAATGGGACTTGCAAAGTTATATGCATTTGTGGCACTACAGCAATTAGCCTCTCGCACTCATCATCAGAGAAAACATGAGAAATTTGAGACATCATTATAAAAATCTAAACCTAAGCCATTAACAGGCCCAGGCTGATGATCAAAAAGCCTCCATCAATGCTCACCAGCCCCAAAGGTATATGATGTACAAAGTTGGCATCTGTATGTGTGGGGGATGATGTGATTGGGAGCGTCTGCATCGGGAGGGTCAAATGAGGAAATTGCAGTCCAGCCAATGTCAGAAAGGTTGAAATTACCTGTAATCCAAATGTGTTTGTCTGTTTCCATGCGTGAAAGAGAAAGTTGAAGATTGTGTAAGTAGTCAGTACTAGTAGAAGGTGGTTTGTAAAAAGCAGCAATAAGAAGAGATTTACAGTTGAAGATTTATAGTTGGACTCATGTGATTTCACAGTCTGTGTCGAGGTCTGGCCTATGCTTAACACAAAGACCCAGCTTGGTGATGATGATAACACTGCCACCTTTGCCAAGGTCTGTCTTACAGAAAACTATCACACTAAAGGGGGCGGGAAAAGTTCACTACTGTTAATGTCCGGGGTGAACTAAGTTTCAGTCCCTACTATTATGTGTGGGTTGTGAGTTGATATGAGGTGGTGTAGTTGGGCTATTTTGTTTATGATACTGCAAAAATTGACTGTTAATAATCTGAGGAAGTGTGGCTATGGTGTGAAACTAGTGGTGTGGGTAACGGTGGCGATGGTGAGGGAGTAAGGTAAAGAGATGGGATGAAGGAGAGGAAAATGGTGAAAGGGGAAGTGATGAAAAGTGAGAAGGGAAGGTAATAGAAACTGAGGAAAATAAAGGAGTGTAACTGGGGGAGGGAGAATGATTAGTCAGGTCAGGGGTACAAGGGAGTCATATCTCTCTCTGTGTATTAATGGGGCTGGGAGAAAATGAAGGGGTTTGGTTATGGTTTTTGCGGTGTTAAATGTTTGGGGTTCAAGAGGGGAAGGTGTTGTACATCAGGGTTATCAGTGTTTTGGTGTTCAAGTGTGTTGAAGGAAAATTAATGAGATGTGATAATGATGGGGATAGGAAAACTGGGATCATTAGAAGCAGCGTGATACGAAGTAGGAAGTATGGAAAAAAGGGCAGAATGTTGGCAAGCAAGAAGAGATTTTCTGGTTGATGGAGTTGAAAGAGTGGGAGGGAAAGAGGAGGAAAAGGGTGAGGGGAATGGGAGAGAAGAAGATGGGATAGATGTAGGAGTAAAGTGGGGGTAGGGAAGTAGAGGGAAGGTCACGGGGCAGTGCATAAACTTTTGCTGGAACACAGAAAGTGTTATTGGCATTTGAATGTGATAACGTCGAAGATGGGGAAGAAAGTGAGGCACCAATGAAAGGTTTTGCTATAAAGGCTTCAATATCAGAGATGGATAGGAAAGGAGGAGAGAAGACAGTGGGAGTAAAGGTTTTCTTGTTAGAAGACTGTAGGGAAGAACTTTTTTAGGATCAGTAGATGGTTTTAGAGGGGAAGCACAGGAACAACGCTTGATTGTTGTGATAATATGGTGTGGAAGAGGAGCGAGGTTTGAAGTTGAAGGAGTAGAGGATGGGGTGTCAGACTCTAGTTTAAAAAAGAAAAAATATTAGTCACTTGCACTGAAGGAACTACAGGAATAGTGATAGAAGTAGATGAAGAAACAAATGATGGTGATGAAGAGAGGGTAATAGAGATTAACAGTAAGGCAGAACACATGAGCAGTATCATGCTCGTCTGCAATCAGTTTAAAGAAGTCAGAAGAACAGTCGGGCCAACTGAGGCACACTGGACAGATTTTATAGGGTATGAGAACAGTAACAGTGCGAGTGTTCAGATGAGTATCAGAGGACACTGGGAAAGATTTCCCATAAAGGTCTTTTAGGGTAGCATAGCTTCAGCTTGGGATTCTATGTCAACAGTGATTAGGCGTCGTGTGTGGAAAGTTACCATTCCCACCTGTCTTTGGATGCATTTTTGAAATCGGAAAGTTCTTACTGAATTAAAAACATGAGCAAGGATATGGAAGTATTTGTTCCATCAGCGAGGACCAAAGAGGCTGGATAAAGGAAGGTGATTAGTGGTACTGGATGGGTGTGGGCAAGGGTGAGAGGAGAGAATAGTCTGAGTTATAGAAGAGGGAGATATCCGAGTAGAGGGTTGGCGAGTGGTTTTACTTTTTGGAGGTAAGTATGGTTCAGGTAGTTATAATAAAGGAAGGAATTATTGAAACTCAAACTATACTGCAATCTAAGAGTTTACAATGAAATTGACAAGACGAAAATGAAGGAACTAAATGACATGCAGGAAAAGCATATCTTTCTGATAATATACAAACAAGGAGTCAAGAAACACATTCAATTTAACTTTTTTTTAAATAGAAAAGAGTGGTTTACATTAAAATATGAATGCTAAAAAGAAAAGTCATGAAGCATGGAAGAGAATAAAAAGAATTCAAAGAATGAAAGAAGAATAAAAACTAGAGAAGAATCAATATGTAACAGTAAGGAGAAGTAGAGAAGCTATGAAAAAGATATTGATGACAAATGTAAGGAAGAAAAAAATGCCGTTTTAAAGATTTGTTAATAAAAAAATAAAACAAAGAAATTATAACTTGATTTAAAGAAAATAAATAAGTATATGGGGAAACAAAATAAATCATTGAAGTACTATATACAAATATTTTCACAAAGCGCATTCACAACAGAATCTGACATTAAAAAGCTACCTGAACCAAAGAGAAAATCTTAGATGTGGCATATCAGAATAAATAGAGAAGAGATAAAAGATATTGATGAAGGAATTGGATGACAGGAAAGCAATAGGATCAGGTAAACTTTGGAACTCTCTTCTTCTGTCTGTCTTTCCACCTGCCAATGACTTGAACTCTTTCAAAACAGGAGTGTCAAGACACCTTTAATGTTAACTGAACCTCCACCCCCTTGCTTCTATTTCTCCTACTATTCTCTTTACAGGGTTTGGCGACAAGCGGGATTTTTTCTTTACATATTTTTGTTGTCCCTTCACTAGTACCCTCCTACTGTAAATTAAATTTTTTTTAAAAGATCAGATATTAGGATACATGGAGGAGTGTAGACAAAATGCAGTTGAGCCAATTTGTGATACATTTAAGTGTTCTCTGAAAACAGGAAAGGTCCCTAAAGAATGGAAAAAGAGCTGATATAATGCCTATTTACAAAAATGGAAACAATAACTAATAAATTAAAGATCAGTGTCATTGACCCGCATGTAAGGAATCATCAAGAAATAATGAACGGAGAAAGATAAAGACTTAACAGACAGACAATTTGGATTTAAATCAGGAAGGTCATGTGTCACCTTCATAAGTTTTTACCCAAGGATGATCGACATAACACAGGAATGAGGTTGATGGGTTGATTGCTTATATTAAGGAATAGAAAATTCATTTGATACAGTTCCGCACAAAAGGTTAATATGGAAGTTGGAAAACATTAAAAGACTGGAGGGTACAATTAATAAGTGGATGTAAAATTACCTGAAAGGAAGAAAAATGTATCTAACAACACTAAAAGAAAGAAGAGAAATAGAAGACTTAATTACAATACATAAACTGATGAACAACCTGGAGGAAACAGATAGAAAAGATCTAATATTGAGAAGAAAAGGAGAAGCTAGAAATTTAAGGGGACACAAGAAAAATTGCAAAAGGGAATTTGGTTGAACAATACAAAATATATATACAGACAGGACTACACGAGAGTAGCTCAGGCCCTGTATACTATAACTAGGTAAATACTACTAGGTAACTACATAAAGACAGGCCATAAGGGACTGGAGAATATGGTAAAGAAGAAGAGCTCATTAGATGATTAGCCTTAGACTCCACTCTGTTTAGAATTATTGTATTACTGGAGTCTCCAACCTCCAAAATATTGGGCATATGTCATACAAGTGTGGATGGGGCTTCAATATCAGAAACATTTGAGGGGGAAAGAAAAATCTATGGATATGGTAAGGAATGCCTATTTCATTTGAGTTTTAAAGATAGAGTTGTGGTGATTTGCTCATCACCTTACCTCAGTGCATCGTCTCTGATGTAGCCAAAGTTGTAATTGATGACAGCCCAACAAGCCATATCAGCCCCTTTATAGAAGGACTTGTCTCTAATATCCCACACTCCCTTATCTGGCGGGAACTCCTTGTTCATAAGCAACTGTGGTGGTTGAAGAACGTGCCCTTTTACCGACATTGGCTGGAAGAAACAGTAAAAAAACACTTGAATCAATGGTTATTTGAAAAAATATAAGTACATGATTTAAAATCTGTCCATTACAATGTTCCTAATCTAGAGGATGCAGAAAACAGTAGTTGACTGGTCATTTTAAATACGTATAGTGTTCATAACACTGTTCAAATCCTTCCAATATACATTTAACATTTTCTATAAATTACATAAGGACTTGACAACAACTACTGAATTTTTTGGAGGTTATCTTCAATGAAAACATATTTTTCGCACTATTTGTATATCATTTGTTATATATCAGTATAATCTTGGTATACTTCATAATCAATAAAATATGACATAATAAAATTCATATTCAGTGAAAAAGTAGTTTTCCAGTTTCTTTTCGGTAGCATTAGTTAATTAAGCAAAATATTGTATAATTCCTTAGCATACTTCATGATCAATAATAAAACTTCATAGTGATTAAAAAATTCCATAATGAAAAAATGTGGTAATCTAATATTTTCACAAAAAAATATATTCATTATGTAGAAACCTTTTTGCATCACTAATTTTACAGAAAACGGGCTTTAAAAAGTTTACTCTTAATTGTCTCAAAACAACACCAGCTTTAATGCCATTACAGCAATTGTTCTCATAAAAATTCTTAAAACATGTCACAAAAATTGGTTTCCATAAAGAAATATGTAAAAGTTAACTGTGCTTACTTCTAGTATTTGTTCTAGAGGATGAGGTATGACTAGGATTGGCATACATCGTGATGCAGCGCAAGGGATTGCCGGACAGCACAGGATTCTGTATTTAATTATTTAATATCATATTAAATAATTAGTCATTAGTAACAGAATTCTGTGATGCCCAACCATGCACTGCATTGCATTGTATCACAAAGTATGCACCTTGAGATGCCAACTCTTGTAATTTTTGAAGCAATAACATACCTTTAATCAATCATTTACTCCACTTAGAAATAACTAGAAAAAGAATCATGTGCTGCTCTGCCACACGATGCAATGTGCCCTGATATCTCGTACTGAGCAGTCTCGACTGTTTCCACTTAATAGACATGTGTACTCCCATGTGCTACACTCGGGGAAGATCAGAGGGGACTTCCGTTTGTGAAACCAAACCTTACTCTTGCTTCCTCACACCTCCTCCTCCATTACACCCCAAATTTACTTTCTATGAGAGCATCTCAATGTGCAAACTCTCATTTGCACACTTAAATTTGTCTATTGCTTTCTACAATTCTTTTCTCCACAATCACACGTTTTTCACCTCCTTACAACACCAATAATCAACACTATTGCTTCTCTTTCTGTCTTCTCATTCACTAAACGTTCAAAGTGACTCTTCCATGCTCCTTTAACCTCCTATTAACCTTACATGCACTCTATTGGACATGTGTGATTGATGTGACGAGGAAGATATAGAGGACAGGATGAGATGGAGATGGATGATCCACGATAGTGATCCCTAATAGAAGTAGCCAGGATAAGACAGTTTATCTATTTACTTCTCTCTTACTTCACTGGTAGTCATAAAATGTATAACTTCACACAGTTAAACCAGTCTCCATATAAAAAGAGCAAACAAATCAAGTGATGAATCTAAGAATAACAACTACTTACCTTATCAGATATGGAGAATTCTAAACCACGAATATTTGGGTCAGAGGAGAAATTTTGATTCTGGACCATTCTTGTGATATGGTTCAGCCTTTGGTATGGTACCTTAGCTGTGTTACGGATGAATTGTGCTGTCTCTTTATCATTCAGCTTCCCCTGTACCTTCTGTCCTTTGGCAATCTTGCAACACTGATGAGCAAAAGAAAATAAGGTAATTAATTAAATACACAGAAGCCCTAATTACATGCAAATTACATGTCCATATGTAATACAAAAAAAAAATAAGGGTCACTCAGTAGAGCACAAGAACCTCTGCTATTGATAGTCATGAATTTTTGCTGGCATCTATCTTTGATATTAACATTTAAAGAATTAATGGAGTGGATATTTTGGAAATGGGGCAATATTGGATGAAGTTTTGCGTAGTTGTGCTGCTTTTTGAGTTATGAATATTAGAAAATTCTGTAGGTTTGTGGCCAACTTTGGAGTTAGGTATGCTGAAAGTGGAACCCAAGATATAGTACAATGATAATATTAATGGCGACTTCTAATTTTTCCTGACATTTACATTTCAAAATGAAATAGAGTGAAGCTTTAGGGTAGAAGGTATTCTTGTTAAGTTTCATGAGGTTGCGATGCACGGTGTTGTCAGGAAGTTGCTAACATACCAACTGACAGACAGACAAAGTCAAAACATAACCTCTCACTCAACTTCATTGGCAGAGGTAAATCTTGTAGCATAACCTACCTGAAAAAAAAAACTTTGTCTGGCCAGTGGCCACTACTGGCATCCTATGTACTGACCTTGTCCCAAGAGTACCTGGGGCAATCAAGTAATAAGTAATACCTACAATATACCTATTGGTGAGCCACATGAATCCTATTAAAGAAAAATCAAAGGAATAAAATATAGGTTTACCTTACCTCTACAGGTATGTAGATGTTTCTATTTGGTGGGCCAACTTGCAAACAGTTTAGGTATGGATACTTCAAATTCATCTGATATTTTGTGCGAAAGTATTCCTGCACTGTGCATTGAGTAGTCTTGCCAGCATTCTCCAGAGGAAACGTCTGCCGATTAGCCCCAAGCTCTCCCACTCCATGCACTTTGTAGGTTCGAGGTATTTTGGTATGAAGAACCTGAATCTGGAAACAATAGAAGACATGAATAATCAAACTATTTATTTATTCATTTATCTATCTATCTATAAATTTATCTACATATCTACCTTTATATCTGATGTCAGTTCCTAAGAAATCTCTCCAATTGCAAAAGTATCCACATTTTCTTATCTTAACATTCCCTCTTTCCATGTTCTAGCTCAGTGGTTCCCAATTCCATGGTCGCGACCCAAATGAGGGTCGCGAGGGTTTTTCTGAGGTCGCCAGAGGGTCTTAAAATAAATAATAAATAAATAAAATACTTCACAGCTGGTCACATTTTCGTTTTGAGTAATGTAGCTGATTAACTTTAGCAGAACTGCGTAAGAAATCTCTGTATATACCGTATATACCGGACTATAAGACAAGATTTTTTGCCAAGTTAAAGGCTTCTAAATCTAAGGGTCGTCTTATACACCGAGAATAAAACACAAACCTATAACTTCGTGATGAATATTCAGCGCCACTGTACCTTGGAATTCATTCCACAGCCACACACGTGTATGCATAATATATATATATATATATATATATATATATATATATATATATATATATATATATATATATATATATATATACACACACCTACACACACATACACAGGCGTGCGGGCCCACCCTAACTCTATGGGTGTCAAATGTTTACTGACAACGTCACGTGCGGGCCACAAAACCGGGGTGGCGGGTGCCCGACCTCGCCAAATTACAACAATCAGTTACCGATTCACAGAAATCATGACGCCGATAAATACTGTAAATGTTAAGCTAGACAATCATAGCCTTCGCAGCTAATCGCATCAAAATTAAAGCGGTTGACTATTTGTGGGCTACTTCTGAAGCAGACGACACTGGTGATGAAGCTGCAGACGAAAACCCAGATGATGCAGAATTTGACCCATATGATGATGCCCTTGGACATGTATCTCAAGATATATTTGACATGCTTACTGTATCAGATGAAGATGATTTTGAAGGTTTTTAATTAAATATCTATGTTTCAATTGTTTGAGGCAATTGTTGAAACAAGGTATTAGAGCCGCCCAGCATGGCGGTGCTGATGTTTATGATGATGGTTCTTTACGTTTTGAAAAATTAAGACTATTGTTTAGTAAAAGTAATATACGTACAATATGTAGTTTTTTAATTCCTTTAACTACTTACATCTTGAGCAACTAGTGTTGGAAGTAATTGTTGGAGTAATAAATTAAGGACGGGTGAACAGTGAACCTTACCATGAGAAAGGGGGTCGTCTAATATAGCGATAATAGCTCAAAACCAAATTTTTTTTCTCGAAAATTGGGGGTCGTCTTATATAACCAGTCGCCTTATAGTCCGGTATATACGGTAAATACAGGGCTTGCTCTGGACATTGAAAACTTGTAGCCAACTTTGTAGCCATATTAAAAAAACTGTAGCCAAATTTTTTTTTAAATAGCCAAATTTTTTTTTTGAGAAATAGTGCATCGACACGAAGGTGGGGCGAGATCTTGTGCGAGACTTTGTTTGTTATCCAATCAGAGAACTGGAAATGTTTAGATAAAGAAATTTGGGGTAAATCGTCGTAGTGTCCCCTATAACTTGAAAATATTTCACGGAGGCAACATAGAATCAATCAAATACACAAATTATCGCCCATATATGTGCCATATTTTGCATGACATGCTGTGTTTATGGGAAGTGGATTCTGTCAATGTGCATGGATCTAAACTATCCACGCACATTGACAATACAGAATCCAATATACTGTCGCCAAGAACATTCACTGGTGTGATTTAATTATCGCCATTGTTTTAATTTTATCGCATATGGCGAAAATGGCGAGCACCAGCGCGAGCCCTGTAAATAGAATAACATACCGTATTTTACGGCTTACAAGACGCTGCATCTTGGAAGACGCACCCTAATATTGGAGAGAAATTTTGAGAAAAAAAAAATTGTCATTCTCACACAAAAACAGCTTCACCATATCCACGAATTTATGTAACCTTTTATTAAACTATCTATTGCCTCAGCACTCACCACAAGTTTGCTGGAGCACTCACCATAAATGTACAATTAGGCAATTACAACTACCGTTGGTAAATACACACACACTGAAACAGCCACTGAAAGCCACCTGTTACCCTTGGTTACACACCTGTACCGTCAAGATCAAGAGCGGAATGGCTCCCGCCGCCACCAGCTGGCACAATAAACAACAGACGTATGGCTCACATTTGGGCTTGTGGCTTGGCTCCAGGAAGGTTTATGGTATTGGAAATACTTGTAACAAGTAAGTACTAAGGTTATATCATATAAAAGGCTGAATTGAATAGTTACTTAAGTTAACCTCATAATGTAATGACATCATACAAATCCACGTCCCTATCGGGCGAGCCAATACAACAACATTCGTCTTGGAAGACGCATAAGTATTTTACATGGTATTTCTTAGGAAAAAAAAGTGCGTCTTGTAAGCCGTAAAAAACGGTAAGCTCATAAACATTGATTTGCTATAACATGAAAATGGTTGGATTTATTACTACGTGTTCACACATTTAGGGTCACTAGTCCAGTTTAAGACAGTATTTAGGATTGCAACCAAAAAGGTTGGGAAATACTGCTCTAGCTAGCTAATTACTGCATTCTTTCATTATCCAATTTGATACTCCATCTGGACCTGGCACTTTTCTTACATCTTGGCTAGCCATCAGTTGTTTTACTTCTTTTACGTCTACTTTTATGTTTTCCATTAAATTTTCCGTTGCTATAACATTATCCATTCTAAATTCACTTTCTCTTGTAAATACAGTCTGAAAGCTCTTATTCATCACCTCAGCCAGTTGTAATGCATCGTACACTGTGCTTTCTACCTTCAGCTTATCTACTCTACATTTTTTGGACATAGGGTTGGGAATAGGTCTGTTACTATGCCTATCAGTTCGGAAATGCGAGGGGAGTAAGTTTGTTGTAGGTGCGGGTGGCGTGGCTAGGGAGGGGTGAGGTAGGGAGAGCATGTGGCAGTGGTGAGGGATATGAAGCAGTTGTTTGCTGAACTGTAGGAGTGCATGCTGTTATAGTACATGGAGGGTAGTTAAGCTGAGTGTGGAAAGGGCATCTTCATACACATTGTATGCTGGACCAAGAATTATTCTGACCGTTCTTTTCTGCACGGAGCTGGATGAGGTTGAGGCTGAAGGACCAGGCACGAGATGCATAAATCAGCTTTAGGAGGATGAAGCACTTGAAAATGTTGGTTAGTTGAGGTGGTGGTATGCCAAGGGTTTTGAGGCAATGTAGCATGTGCAACCTGAATGATGCAGAAGAGATGGTGGTGGAAACATGTTGGCTCCAGGACAGTCTGTCATCTATGGTGACGCTGAGGATCTTGGTGGAATGCATGACGTCCAGGGTGTAGTCTCCAATGGTGAGGGCTGGGGGTTGGATGGTGGTGGTGGCGAGGTTGAAGACCATCACCACCGTCTTGTTGTGGTTGAGGGTGACGTGATTGGTGTTTGACCAGGTGCGTAAGTTATTCAGGATGTCCTGTAATGGCTGGTAGTCTGGGGATAAATTGTTGATGACGGCTGCTACTGTTGAATCATCAACGTATTTCCAGTAGGAGGTAGTGTCACTGAGGGCATCGCTGATTAAAATCAGGCAAAGTAATGGGCCAACCTGGGTGCCCTGGGGAACACCACAAGTGAGGGACAGGAAGGTGGAAGTGGCACCCTGCATGCGTACGGCCTGGCAACGGCTTGTGAGGAAGTTCACGAGCCAAATCACAATCCACTCACGAATACCATTTGTAGCTGCTTTTCTGATAATGGTGGTGTGGTCAACCAGATTGAATGCTTTGCTAAAGTCAATGACAGTGAAGATAACAGAGGTTTTGCGTTTTGTGTGTGTGTGTGTGTGTGTATGTGTGTGTGTGTGTGTGTGTGTGTGTGTGTGTGTGTGTGTGTGTGTGTGTGTGTGTGTATTACCTAGTTGTATTTACCTAGTTGTAGTTTGGGGAAATGAGCTCACACTCGTGGGATCCCGTCTCCATATCTTTCTCTATCATTTTTAGCTTTAAAGTCAAGCACACACCTCGCTTCCACTGTCTCACTATCCAGTCCATTCCAAGTACCAATGCATCTGTGTGGAAAACTATGTTTTCTGACGTTTTGCAAGCACCTTTTCTTCAATCTCTTACCATGTCCCTTTGTATTTCTTGTGTCCCACACAAACAAATCATTCCTGTCGTTTATCCATTTCATTCATTGTTCTATACACCGCTATCAAGTCTTCCCTTTCTCTCCTTTTTTTCTAATGAGATCAGTCCCAACTTATCCAATCTTATTAGATTTATTAGACTTGGAGCCAGTCTTGTTGCTGTTCTTTGGATTCTCTCAATTCTTATTACATCCTTTTGTTTGTGTGGGGACCACACCAATGTGACATATTCAAGTTGCAGACGAATCATAGACACAAACAGTTTCCCCAACATTTCCTCGTCCATATATGTAAAAGCTGTCTTGATCTTAGTAATAAGTGTGTATGTTTCTCCAACAACCTTGCTAATGTGTTCTCTAGGAGACAAATCATCCTGTACTCTTAATCCTAGGATTTTTTCATCACTTGCTCCTTGGAGCACTGCATCTCGCATTTTATACTCCACTTCTATTCTCTTGGTACTATTGCCAATTCTCAGAACTTTGCATTTCCTAGTAGTGTGTAATAATAATAATAATAATAATAATCGGTTTATTCTTGAGGCAGTCAAGGACTGAAAATATACATTCGGGGAAAATTTAAACAGAAGTAAATCTAACTTATAACTAACTCTTACAGTGTATCTAACTTATAACTAACTCTTACAGTAAATCTATCTATCTATTTATCTCTACATGTGAAACTATTTAGAGCACGTTGATGGCTCGCACTATGGTTGGTATTGCACTCTTTTTATAACGGTCAGTGCGTATCGCCCTCAAGGGTGTGAGTTTATTTTGGTGTCTGGTGATACGAGTTGGGGCTGGAGCGTCAGGCGGCAGAAGGTCACGGTGTCGAGGATGGTGTAGCAGGCTGCAGCCGAATCCGTGTAAGACTTCCTGTTGCCTCGCGGACAACCTCGGCAGACTGAGGGTGGTCAGGGCGTCATCGTAGTTGACATAAGCAGGGCCTAAGATGACCCTACACGCCCTTTTCTGCACTCTCTCAAGTTGCAGCTGTTGTGTGAGGTTGAGAGAGGGTGACCATGCTGGGGAGGCATACATGAGTTTGGGGAGGATGAAGGATGTGTATACTCCCTTTAACTCATCAGCCGGTGTTCCCAGTGTCCTGAGTCTGCGCAGCATATAAAGTCTGTAGGAGGCTGCTTTGACGATGTTCGAGACATGCTCCTTCCAGGTGAGTTGATCATCCACCGTGATGTCAAGTAGTTTGGTTGACTGAACCACTTGGAGGGGATGAGGGCCGATTAGGAGTTGGGAGGGTGGCACTGCTGCTTTGGAGGTACAAAAGTGCATCACCACGGTCTTGGTGTGGTTGATTGTCACTTTGTTCTCTTCTGTCCACGCCTGTAGTCTGTTGAGGGTGGATTGGGTGGGTGGGTGGCTGGGTGGGTGGCTGGGTGGGTGGGTGGGTGGGTGGGTGTGTGTGTGTGGGGGGGGGGGAGGGGGGGGGCGTGTGTCTGTGTATTTTTTACCTAGTTGCATTTACCTAGTTGTGGTTTACGGGAGGGGAGTAATCTCATGTTATCTCGTCTCTGTATCTCTTATCTAGTTTCTTCTTAAAAGCATGCACTGTCCCAGCCTTCACAACTTCCTCGCTGAGCTCGTTCCATTTATTTACAACTCTATGAGGAAAACTATACTTCTTGATGTCCCTTCTACAGTTTTCCTTTTTCAACTTTAAACCATGTCCTCTTGTACTCCATGTATCCATACCACTGATCTAAAGCGTTCATTCATCACCTCCGCCATATCCTGAGCCTCTTCGTAAACTGTTTCTTCGACTTTCAGCTTTGTTATCTTTTACCTAGCTTTGTTATTTTTTACCTAGTTGCATTTACCTAGTTGTGGTTTACGGGAGGGGAGTAATCTCATGTTATCTCGTCTCTGTATCTCTTATCTAGTTTCTTCTTAAAAGCATGCACAGTCCCAGCCTTCACAACTTCCTCGCTGAGCTCGTTCCATTTATTTACAACTCTATGAGGAAAACTATACTTCTTGATGTCCCTTCTACAGTTTTCCTTTTTCAACTTTAAACCATGTCCTCTTGTACTCCATGTATCCATACCACTGATCTAAAGCGTTCATTCATCACCTCCGCCATATCCTGAGCCTCTTCGTAAACTGTTTCTTCGACTTTCATCTTCCCATTTATGTGTTTGTAAAACAGCTTGGGTTCATCTATACACTTATCTATTACATCTCTTTCATATCTTCTCTCCATTCTTATTATCTCGACATATTTGTTCCTATCTTTAATGTACTCGTCCCATCTGTTTTCAGTTTTTCGCTTCCTCCATCTATTCCAAGCATTTATCTTGTCATTTCTTGCACTTTAACATTTTGCATTGAACCATTCTTTCCCCTTTCTACCTCCCGGTCCTCCTCTAGGTACAAATTACTTCACTGCAATATTGTAAATCTTCAAAAATTCATTCCATTTCTCTTGAACATCCTCAGCCTGCTCAAAGTCCTTCCAGTCCACCTCAACAAAGAAGTCTTTTAATTTCTTAAAATCAGCTCTCCCATATTTAAATCTCTTCACTTTATACTCCTCATTTATCATCTCATTTTCATTCCTCACCTCAAAATTTATCAGCACATGCTCACTTTTTCCCAGGGGGCTTTCACATTGCAAGTTCTCAATACTCTCCATATACTTGGTTAACACCAAATCAAACCTAGTTGGTGTATCATCTCCGCTAAATCTGGTATCACAGTCAACCCATTGTGTCAACAAGTTTTCCACCGCCCAATTTAGAAGTCTATTACTCCAAGAGTTTTCTCCTCCACTGGTAGTCATCGCCTCCCAGTTTACCTCCTTACAATTAAAATCAGCGATAACCATGTCATTACTGTCCTTCACAATTTTTTTGAGATCCCATAACACGTCCACCAACATATCTTCATGCTCCTCTCTTTCCCAAGCCTTCGTCTTTGGGGGCACATACACTCCTACATAGTGTACAGTTTTACCATTAGCACTTGACACAGTCACTTGTAAAATCTCTGACTTATCCTCACTCCTAATAACCTTTTCCACTCTAATACACTTTTTAGTCAAAATCATTACTCCTCCTCCTCCTTTATTCCTTCTATTTCTCATCCACACATCGTACTTTTCATCACCAACATCAGGAATACCATATTCACTTCTCCACTTAGTCTCTGTCAATATCACAATATCCGGTTTATTTCTATTCAGTAACTCATTTATTTCCTCTTTCGTTGACAGCAGTCCATTTACATTCGTATAACATATTTTATTTAATTCCTTGTATACCTTTTCTTTATTATTTTCATATCCTTCACTTTCCAGTAAAACTGTTGCTTTTCCTCCTCTATTCACTGCTCATTTTTTTGCTTAGCCTCGTTTATCTGTTCTTTTTGCTTCAACCTCTCAGCTTCGTCCAGATCCCTGTTTATCCATACATTCTTATAGACCTCGTCACCAGACAACCTCCGGGATCCGCTCAAAACTTCCTCTGCTTGTACCTGTGTTGCAAACTTGATCCTTATAGGTCTAAACTTTTATCATCCTCATATTTACCAATCCTGTGAAACTCTTCCACTTGCTGCATGACTCGGTTATCTTCACTAGTAACTTTTTTCAGTATTTTAGTTAGTATGTTCCTTTCCTTTTCTTCTCTCTCCATTCTGTTTACAACCTTCTCTTCTTTCAGTCCAAATACAACCACTTGTTTATACTTTTCAACTGTGTTTCTTACAAGTTTTTCTTCTTCCTTTATTACTTTCACCACTTTCTGCCTCAGATTTTGTTCATTCTTTTGCTCGTCGATGATTTTCATCAAAGATTCTCTCTCTGTATGGCATTCATTTATCTATTTGTATGCTGAACCTCCACACTCCTCACATATTCCTTAATTTCCTCCTTTCCTTTCTGCACTAATTCCTCACTTTTTCTGATATGACCTTTCAGACTCTCATTTTCCACCTTCAATTTCTCGTTATCATCTTGCATTTGAGTCTTCTTAACTTCAGCGTGATCTTCACTCTGCAACTTAACCTGTCCCAGTAGTCCTTCAACTATTTTTTCAAATTCCATCATCCTTCTATGCCGAAGCTTTAACCTCAACTCTCCCGCATTTATCTCATACTCATCAAAACCCTAGAAACTTTTATCACTTCTAGGTGTGTGTGTGTGTGTGTGTGTGTGTGTGTGTGTGTGTGTGTGTGTGTGTGTGTGTGTGTGTGTGTGTGTGTGTGTGTGTGTGTGTGCGTGTGTGTGCGTAATAATAATAATAATAATAAACAGTTTATTCATAATGCAGTCATGGACTGAAAATACACATAAGTAAGGAGTATACATTAAGAGTGTGTGTGTATGTGTATTTACCTAGTTGTAGTATACAGGGCCTGAGCTACACTCGTGTGGTCCTGTCTCCGTATCTATATTTGTCTAGTTTTTCCTTCAGTTGATGTACATTCTTTGCCATTATCACCTCTTCCTTTAGTCCATTCCAAGTATCTATACTTCTTTGGGTAAAATTGTACTCTTTTGTATCTTTCAAACAAATTCTTTATGCAGTATTTTCTTGTGTCCCCTCATATTTCTAGCTTCTCCTTTTCTTCTCAATATTAGGTCTTCTCTATCTGTTTCCTCCAGGTTGTTCACCGATTTATATATTGTAATTAAGTGCGCTTCTTTTAATTTTTCCTCATATGGTAGATCTTCCAATCTTAGTTGCATCTTAATTGCAATTCTGCATATTCTTTCTAATTTCAACACATGCTTTTTCTTGTGGGGAGACCATATTACTTCTGCATATTCCAGTTTTGGTATGATCATTGTAGTTATAATTTTTCTCATCATATCTTTATCTAGGAAATGAAAAGCCATTCGTATATTCCTTAGCATCATGAGTCACCAAATATTCTATTTATATGTTTCTCTGGTGATAAGTTGTTCTGTATTACCACTCCCAAATCTTTCTCTTCTTTTACTATTGATATAATATTTTCCCTTAACTTATATGTCCATGAGGCTCTCATTGCACTTTTTCCCATTTCCAATACATGGCATTTTTTTGCATTAATTCCATTTCCCATTTCTTGCTCCATTCATATATCTTGTTTATATCATTCTGTAGCTCCTCACTCCATGTGGTTTTCTATCTTTCTTAGTAATTTTGCATCATCTGCAAATAGACTTATGTAACTGCTTACTCCTTCTGTCATGTCATTTACATATATTAAAAACATTATTGGTGCCAAAACTGATCCCTGTGGTACTCCACGTTTCACTTCTCTCTATTCAGATTTTTCATCCTTTACTACTTTTTCATTTCCCTTCCTTTCAGGTTCTTTTATGTTCCTTTCAATCCTCCAATATACTCCAACTTCCATAGTAATCTCCTGTGCGGAACCTTATCAAATGCCTTTTTTAAGTATAAATATATGCAATCTGCGATCTTCCTGTTCTGAATCCAAATTGTCTATCTGTTATTATTTCTTCTCTTTCTAAGTAATCAGTCCATTGTTTCTTGATGACCTTCTTTCATATCTTGCACAGTATGTTGGTCAATGACACTGGTCTATAATTAAGTGGTGGTTGCAAATAGGCATTATATCAGCTCTTTTCCATTCTTTGGGGACTTTTCCTGTTTTAACAGAACACTCAATTATATCATGAATTGGTTCAGCCATTTCTTGTCTACACTCCTTCAATATGTATCCTGATACTCCATCTGGTCCTATAGCTTTTCTTTCATCCAATTCTTTCATCATTTCTTCTATCTCTTTTGTACTTATCTTGATTTCCCACATCTCATTTTTCCTCACTTGTCCTCGTGGCTTTTTAAAGTCAGATTCAGATGTAAATACTTTCTGAAATTCTTATTTAGCACTTCACTCATTTTTTGGGGGTCCTCATATATTTCATTATTTTCCTTCAATCTGGTTCTAATTTTTTTGCGTTTTATTTTTCCATTAATAAATCTATAAAACAGCTATGGTTCTTCCTTCCATTTGTCAACTGTATCTTTTTCATATCTCTTCTCTTCTTCTCTTCTTACCCTTCCATATTCATTCCTTTCTTGTTTGTATTTTTCCTTTCCTTTCCTGGATCGGTTTTCTTTTAATTCTCCTCCATGCTTCCTCTCTTCTCTTTTTAGATCTTTCACAATTTCCGTTAAACCACTCTTTTTTACCTTTTTCTTTTACTTTACAAAATGGGACGTACTCATTTACTCCTACCTTTAATTCCTTCATTTTCGTCCAGTCAATTTCATTGAAAAACCTCTTCATTGCAGTATAGTTTGCTTTTGCATAATTTCTTCTTTTCTTTTTGTATGATTCCTCGTTTGTCTTTTATATCTCTCTTAATTTCAATTTTCAGGACCACATGGTCACTCCTTCCAAAGGGGCATTCATAATTAATATCTGTTTCAAAATTTATTCCTTTAATAAATAAAAGATCTAATCTTGATGGTTTATCTTCGCCTCTAAATCTTGTATTTTCAGTTACCCATTGAATCATTGTATTATTCATCGTTAGTCTCAATAATCTATTTCCCCATGTATTTTCACCTCTGCTTTCAAACGTGGGTGGGTGGGTGGGTGGGTGGGTGTGTGGGTGTGTGTGTGTGTGTGTGTGTGTGTGTGTGTGTGTGTGTGTGTGTGTGTGCGTGTAATCACTGTACAGTCTGCTGCTACACGTGAAAGGAGACACCCAAATAATTTCCGTCCGCCCAGGGGATTGAACCCTGGCCCTCTCAGTTGTGAGCCGAGTGTGCTAACCACTGCGCTAGCAGACCATGTGTGTGTATGTGTGTGTGTGTGTGTGTGTGTGTGTGTGTGTGTGTGTGTGTGTGTGTGTGTGTGTGTGAATCAGTTATTCACTATTACATTCACTCGTTGTGTATTAAGATCATGAGGGAGCCTAGGTGTTATCAAAATAGTGTAATCAACATTTTTTCATTTTTGTGCTTCGTTTTGGAAAGTTCTGCCTTAATGGATGGGATTGTGTTGGGCAGAAAGTTTGTGGTGCTCACTATTTATTTTTTTTGTATCGACCCCATTTCATATCCCTTTTCTTGTATTTCTACTACATTTTTGTGTCTCAATTACTAAGCAGCTAGAGAGCCTACTGCTATGAATCTATGGACCTTAATTCATATCAGGGTAGGCAGAATTTGTTCCAGTCTTTAAATACCTTTGGACTGTCCAAGTCTAGTATTCCTTCCAGGAATACTTGAACATTAGCATTAATCAATCCATGTTGACAGTACTATAAAGTACCAATTCTACCTACCTTCATTTTTCTCAAACTACTGGTGATCTTTCTTCTTTGAAAATTTTGTAGTGGTTGATTGAGATCATGTTCCGGTATAAGCTCTCTGATGAAGCTGATGACACTTTGTTCTTTGTAAAAGGCAGCATTGACCACTGAAATAAAATATATGTAGGATGAATATTGCAGCACTATCATAGCTAACTAAATTTCAATGTTTCAGCCTTGTGCAATAGCCAATACCATTACTCCTTCAAAATCCTTCTCTTTGAATTCATTCCAAGCTTCCCACAAACACTTCATCAGTAAAATGAGAGTTCAAAGTATAACTAGAAAACTTGTCAGGTGGATTAAAGACAAACCGCAAACAGTGAGTTGTGATAAACACCAATTCATCAAACTAGGTAAATAGTGGCTTTTCTCAGGGATCTGTCTTAGAGCTGATCTTTTTAACGATGGGTGTTATTGAGGTACAGAAAAATAATATAAAAGTTTGTGGAGAGATGAAATGCATGATGGGGGAGTGAGAGTAAATTAGAGGAGGGGATGGAAGGCGTGGTGTGGATAAGAAAAGTAAAAGAAGGGGAAAGGAGAGTGTGCATTCCTAATATTTCCTATTGTTTGTACATAATAGAGGTAGTAGAGCAGTACCTAGTAGGACCATGTATGATGCCTAGATACAACAGCATCAATTAGCATACAATGTCCGCAATGGATGTCTTTTTTTTTTTTTTTTTTTTTTTTTTTTTTTTTTTTTTTTTTTTTTTTTTTTTTTAATCTATCTATCTATCTATCTATCTATATACCAAGTTATTATCTCCAAAGGGGGTAGCTAAGACAAGGCACACATACACACACATGGACACATACACACACCCATGCACACACACACCCATGGACACATACACACACCCATGCACACACACACACCCATGGACACACACACACACACCCATGCACACACACACACCCATGTACACACACACATACCCATGGACACATACACACACCCATGGACACATACACACACCCATGCACACATACACACAGCCATGCACACATACACACACCCATGCACACATACACACACCCATGCACACATACAGACACCCA